>NW_004624757.1:5321500-5343320 GCF_000247695.1 Heterocephalus glaber
ATCCCCGGAGAAAAGAAAAAAAGAAAGAAAGAAAGTGGAAAGACAACCCTTGTTCCTGGATAGGAAGAACCAATATAGTGAAAATGGCCATACTTCCAAAACTATTATATAGGTTTAATGCAATGCCAATTGAAATTCCAGCAATGTATTTCACAGAACTAGAGAAAACAATTCAAAAATTCATTTGGAACCAGAGGAGACCTAGAATAACATCAGAAATTTTAGGGAACAGAGATATGGCTGGGGGTATTACAATCCCCAACTTGAAACTATACTACAAAGATACTGTGATAAGAACAGCATGGTGCTGCCAAAGAAACAGACCTGAGTATCAGTGGAATAGATTAGAAGGTGCAGAAACAACTACAGATATGCTCAGCCACCTCATCTTTGACAAAGGAGCCAGCCATCCTCACTGGAGGAAAGATAGCCTATTTAATAAATGGTGCTGGAAAAACTGGATTTCAATCTGCCAAAGATTAAAACTAGACCCATACCTATCACCATGCACTAAACTAAGATCGAAGTGGATTAAAGATAAATATCAAGACAGAAACCCTAAATTTGCTGGAAGGTAAGTTAGGGAGAACTCTTGAAGACATTGGTATAGGAAAAGACTTTATGAACAAAACCTCAGTGGCACAGGAACTTGCACAAACAATCAACAACTGGGATCTCATCATATTAAAAAGCTTCTGCATGGCAAGAGAAACTACCAACAGAGCTAAAAGACAACCTACAATGTGGGACAAAATATTTAGCAGCTGTAGCTCAGACAAAGGTCTACTATCGAGAATACATAAAGAACTGAAAAAAATCAGACCCCCCAAATTCAAAGACCCAATTCAAAAATGGGCATCCAAAATGAACAGGCATTTCTCAGACAAAGAAGTAGAAGCAGCAAATAAATATATGAAAAAATGTTCAACATCACTGGTTATTCAAGAGATGCAGATGAAAACAACACTGAGATTCCATCTCACCCCAGAAAGAATGGCTATTATAAAGAAATCATCCAATAACAGATGCCAGCAGGGCTGTGGGGAGAAAGGAACACTTCACCATTGTTGGTGGGAGTGCAGACTGGTGCAACCACTGTGGAAATCAGTAAGGAGATACCTCAAAGAACTAGGCTCAGAGGTCCCATTCAACCCAGCTATTCCCCTGCTGGGTATCTTCCCAAAAGAATTAGAAGAATCATACCACAGTGATATATGTGCACCCATGTTTATACTGGCACAGTTTGTAATAGCTAAACCTTGGAACAACCCAAGTGCCCATCAACTGGAGACTGGATAAAGAAAATGTGGGGTTTTTTATAAAATGGAATACTACTCAGCCATAAAGAACCAGAAACTAGAGACATTTATAGCTAAATGGTTGCATATTGAGACCATCCTCTTAAGTGAAATAAATAGGACACACGTGTAAATACCGAATAGTTTCTCTAGTGTGAGAAACTGAAAGTGTAATCGAGGATACACATGAATGAAATGGCCTAATAACATATTTCTCGGATTGTGTTTCCATCGCGGGTCATACAACTATATCTAAATTTAAACTAGGGAGAAGTTTGCCTTACGTGGAGTTTGCTAGCTAACTGGAGGGGTTTTTTCCAGACCACTATTTGTTCAATGATGGTTTGGGGGATATTTCTGAAAGAAGTCACATCCTCTGGTATCTTGTTGGTGCTTGAGATGCTTTTTTAAGTTATATGGAAAAATGTTTAAGTGCTTTTCAGTTTTGTTTTGGTTGAGATCTACTATATTTGAATATTATTGTAGTTTTTTCCCCTTGCATTGTTCTTCTTTAAATGGTTTTAATTTCTGTATGTGTGTGTTTGATAATAAAGTTATTTTAAATTTTAAATAATAATTATTATTATTATTTTAACCTGAAGTTTAAATTTAACTGGGTGCCCTTTTTTAAATGATGGAAACACTACATATGTGAGGTGTAGATATCTTCAACTCCCTGAAAGTTGATAGGAAGGAGTCCTCCTTAGAATCAGCCAGGAAACTTCAGAAACAATGCTGATGCCTGTGTCCCAACTCCAGAGTCTCTGATATAATTGGTTTAGGGTTTAGACTACCCCCGAAATGTTTAAAAATTCCACAGGTGATTCAAAGGTCTAAGCATGGTTGACGATCACTGAATTAGACTCACTTCATGTAGAAGAGCCAAGTGGCAGCATTTGAGCTAGTGGAGTCAGGAAAGTTTCATAAAAGTTCAAACAAGGAATGGTCAGATAGTTTCAAAAATCAATGAGCCTCCTGTCATGTCAAGTGTTTAAGTATTGGCTTGATGATCTAAAGGCGATTTGCTTTCAGACAAAACACAAGATGGAAGGGACTATGATGGGAGGGACTAAGATGTGATTGTTAGGAGGAAAGGAGGGCTAGGATCAGGACTTGGAGAGAAGAAAAAGTAGGAGCAAAGAGCACAGTGATTTGAATGCTCACCACTTCCTCTCTCCAGCTCTAAAACTCCAGGGTTGCTTTATTTATCAGATTAAAAGCAAAATGGCTCATAGAATGAAGAAAGGCAGTTCCCTAAAAGTGAAATCCCAGTAAGGTCTACAGTCCAGTTAACTGTCTTGTGCCATTGACTTTCCTGGCTTTGATAAAGCACTATTGTTGCATTAGATGTCCCCACTTGGAGAAGCTGAGTAATGCACACACAGGACCTTGCAGGGCTCTTTTGGCAGTTTCTAGTGAGTCTGTAACTATTTCAAAATAGAAAGCTTCCAATCAATGAATTCATGCAACTGTTTTCCCACCAGTCTTGTGCAATGGAAGGCGTGGAAAGGTGGGTGTCACAGAGGGACACATCTTCCTCTTCTCTCTCTTGGGTGGGGACATCATGTCTCACGGATTTGCCTGTCCTCTTGGCAGCTGAGGGGACGGTGGCAGCCCTGCCTAGGAGTGTGTTTACAAACAGAAAACAGGGCCAGTTGGTCACACTGACAATAAAGCAGCAGCCCAAGCTCTCCAGGCAGTCCGAGTTCCTAGAAGGGGAGGACACGTCATCATTTTCCGGGGTCAATTAGCAATACAATGAACTAGTAATAAAAATGAAAGCCGATACTGCGACAAGCCAAGATGCCAGCAGTGGCCTGCGGTGACTCTGGTTGTGGGTGTTGAGTGTGTATGTGTGTGTGTGTGTGTGTATTTTTAGATAACGACTTATTCTGCATGTGGTAATTAGGGCCCCAAGGGGATTGCGAAGCTTTTTTTTTTTTTTTCCCAGGGTTGGCAAGTGGAAGAAGGAGGCAGCTAAAATTCCCACACATCTGGGGCAAACAGACACTGCACTCCAATTTCCTGTCGGCGCCACTGGTTTCTTTCGGAATTACTTACTAAGTAAATGATTGTTATAAGACGATGAAGATTCGGTCAATCAAATTAACCCCTTTTGTCCATTCCCTCCCTCCCCCAGTCCAACGGTCCCCTTCATTTGCCTAAACTCAGGGGCTTGGGACAATTGAGCCAGCCTGAAGGCCCCAGCCCTCCTCCCTGGGCCAATGTAACCTGAGCGTGATCGAGGCCCCCAATTGTTTTGCTAATCAAGATTATTGGCCCATTGAGATGTGGAGGCTCAGCCTGGCTGACAAAAATTGTCAGTTTCCCATGAAATAGTTCTGTCACTTTAGCCCGGGTGCTGGCAACTATTAACATATAAATGAAGTTTCTCCCTCCTTCGGCCCCCTGTCTCTCCCCTTCAGCCACCATCCCAATGGATGTGAAGAAAATATAAACACCCTCACCCCGGCTCCCAAACCTTCTATGTGCTTAAATCCTACTAGCTTCTTTCTCCCAGGCCGGGAAATCCAGTGGGCCAGGGGTTTGGAGAGAAAAGGGTAGGGGGCTGGGAGGAACTCATTTGCACAAAACTACCTTGAAGGACTGAAACTGCCAGGCCCTAGCGCCCTGCCGACTGCCACAGGAGACTGGCTGAGCCCAGGAGGGTACAAATGCCAGTGTGACTCCCAGGGCAGACCGCCAAGGCAGCGCTGGGGACAGCATAGTAAAGAGCAACGTGGGGCTTGAAAGAACCGCCTTGACTGGGAGGTCAAACACCAGGATCTCTTGCTAGCGGGGCTGTCAGGCAGCTGGGCAGGCAGGGGATGACTCTGACCAGCCCCTGTTTCACTTTAATCATACCCAGTTCTGGGGTGAGTGTGGGGCTAGGCTGTGGACTGGGGTGAGCGTGCTTTGGTTCCCTTCACAGTCAAGGCAGCCTTTCCTACAGCAGGCCGTGGGAGGCTGAGGCAGGAGGATGGCCAGTTTGAACTCAGCCCAGGAAACTGAATGACTTCATGAGATGCTGTCCAAACAAATGAATAAATAACTGACTGGGGATGTGGCCCAGTAGGAAGGCTCTGGGGTCAATTCCCAATACCAGAAAAAAAAAAGAGAGGAGAGAAAAGTCTGTATCTGCATTTGTCTCCCAGGACAGAGCTAGGGCTACAGGGAAGACTAAATATTTTATAGTATTTATATATTATATGTAACATTATACAGACATGTATTATCTCAAGCATGTTGCAAAAAATAAACCCACAATGGCAAAATGAAAGAATTATTTGTGCATATAATTTTATATATATGCATATAAAATCTCAAGCATTTTTGTAAAGCTAGATTATGTATGTGTAAAATTCAAACATGTGTGTGTGTGTGTGTGTGTGTGTATGGATCTGCAAGTCATCTGCAATGTTAGCCATATGGTGCTAACTTGGATCTCCAGGAGGAAGGAAAGCTTTGCCAGGAATCTTGTGGAGTTCAAGGAGCCCCCAAGTTGATTCTGAAAATAGCTTCAGTGGGCTTTGAAGGTGCAGTTCTTAGCAGAGGGGTCCTTCCATCCCATCTCCTTTCTGCTACCGAGGGACAGGTGGATAGATACAGTTCTGCAGCTCCCTGTTCAGGGCTGTGAGCCTCCCCCACCCCCAGTTCCAAATTGCAGCGCCTTCCAATCACCTGCTTCCTGCTGCCTAAGGAAAGGACCAAGAAAGGACCCTGGTGGGTGCAGGGCTCCCAGGAAGCCTACCCAGAAGAACCCCAAGGCCCAGGGAAGCTGCTCAGGCCATGTCTCTCAGGACGATCCACGTATTCTTTCCAAACACAAGTGCCAGGATCAAGGGGGCTTCCTGATCAGCAGGGCCTGGCCTGAAATGTTTTCTTAAAGGCTGGTACCTAGCTGTTAGCCAAACTGAGCCAAACTCTTGTTTGTTGAATCAGAAATCATTTCTAGTTTACTTAACAATTTTCATCTTAATAATGTAGAAGATTAATGTACAGAAGTTTTCACTATTAAAATAAAAATTAGATTTTTCCAGAAAAAGCCATTTTAGTCTAAATTTCTCTGGAATCAAACTGGCTAACATCCTGGCCCTGTGACTTTAGACACTTATTTAACCTTTCTGTCCCTTAGTTTGTTTCTCTGTAAAATAAGAAAAATAAGGTTATTCACAGATCATGAAGAATATGCAAAATTACATTTATAAGTAGTATCTGCTGTATAGTAAGTACAATATTTGTGTCAAGTAACTCAGTAGGAAAATTCAGTAACACTCCTTTTATTCACGGTTTTGTTTATGATTGCTATAAATAGCAAAGCAGTTTTCATTCCATGGTAGTAATTTAAGTTTTCATATAAAATAAATTTATTTAAGTAAAATATGGAATCAATTTAAAGAAAGATATTGGAAGTTAAAGTATGAGGGAATATGGATGTGATAAAACCTAACGTTGGTAGAGAAATGACTAACATTTGGAAAACACTGTCACAAAAGTAATAAATTTGATGAGAATTCTTAGATGTCTATTCCCAAGACAACAGACTATGCAACGGATTTCTTTAATTCTCTGTTAATGTTGTTCATGTACCTTTGAATTTTTATGGAGACTTGGGATTGACCTTTGTTTTCAACTGAAATGTGTCTATCACACAAATTTACTATATTGAACCCCTAACCCCCATGTGACTGCACCAGGACATGAGGCCTTTGAGGACCTAATGAAGATTAAATGAGGCCACAAGAGTGGGGCCCTAACCCAACAGAACGAGTATCCTTAGAAAAAGAGGGAGAGAAACATCAGAACTATATGCACACAGGGGTAAGGCCATATTTGGTAGCCATTTACAAACCAAGGAGAGTGCTCTGATTTACATCAAGAATGACCCCCCAAACTCTCATGTACTCAGAGGTGAGGTTTTTGGAGGGTGTTTGGCTCATGGAGGCCCTGTATTCATTGGTGGATTCATACACTCGTAATTTAGTAGTTGAGTGTGCTCTTGGGAGGTAGAGCTTGATGGAACAGAAAGTCTGACCAGGAAGTGTATATTTCCCTCCCAGGCTACTCAATTTTCTCTCTGCTTCCTGGCCGCCATGATATGAGCAGCATTCCTCCATAGCAGACCCTTCTATCATGCCATTTTTGCATCAGCCAACCATGGACTGAAACTTCTGAAACTGTGAGCCAAAATGAACCTTTCCTCCTTTAAGTTGTGGGTGTCAGATACTGTGTCCCAGTGACAAGAGAGTGACTGAGATAGAGATAGATACCAGAAAAAAACCAACTCTGCAGACACTTTGTTCTTGGATTTCCAGTATCTAGAACTGTATAGAAATAAATTTTTCTTGTGTAAGCCTCAAGCCTGTGACACTTTGTTATGGCAGTCCTACCACACTACTTCATTCTTAGTGTAGTAAGTTGAGGAGAGATTTCATCAGAAAGTTTTCTATAGTTAGGGGTACTTTGAACTAAAAAAAAAACCAAAAAAAACCAGAAAGGAGTATATGACAGAGATGGCCAACCCCTCGCAGTGAACTATGACACATGGCTAACCCCTTGCAGTGAACTAAATGTTTGTTTCCCTCTCACTTCATATATAGAAGCCTAATCTCAGCATGATGGTATTAGCAGGTGACTTTTGGAAGTGATTAGGTCATGAAGATGGAGTCCTCATGAATGGGATTAGTGTCTATTTAAGAAGAGGTCAGAGCTGGGTATGGTGGCCCTTGTCTGTGATCCCTGTACTCTGACAGGCTGGGAAAGGAGGATTGAAAATTTGAGCCCAGCCTGGGCAACTTAGCAAGTTCCTGTCTCAAAATAATAAATGAAAAGTGTCTGGGGAGGTAGCTCAATGTGATGACCCTGGGTTCAACCCCTGGGATCAAAAAAAGAAGAAGAAAAAGAAGATGAGGAGGAGGAGGAAGAAGAGGAAGAGGAGGAGGAAGAGGTCAGAAAGCTAGCTTGCTTTCTTAAAAGAAAAAGTCATCAGTCTGCAACCTGGAAGACCGGTCCCCACCAGAACCCAATCATGCTAACACCTTGATCTCAGTTCTTCGTGCCTCCAAAGCTATAAAAAAATGGACTGCTGTTTCTCAGACCTCCTGTCTATGATATTTTGCCACAGCAGCGTGCTTAAACCAAAACACCTCTTCATCATAACAGCACAGCTAAGAGTGGCTAATGTACTTAGTACTGCCCAGACTGGACATTGTTGGTGCCACACTGGCCATGTGAGTAGTATCACTTGCTGCTACACCTCTAGGGAATAGATTTTAGCCATGCGAGAAAACAACAGGTCAGTCCCAGAGGAAGGAAGGGCAGAAGTTGAATTCTGAAGTTGGCCCTTTTTGCCCTTAAAACCAATGCTTCAACTCTCTTGGCCTCCTTGCTGGCAACACTTTCTACAAACAATAGTCTTCAGGAGAGAACCTCAAGGGGACCAGCAAGCAGTCTGGCCTTGCAAGGACACAAGGACCTGCTGGAGGGCTCTGGCTGCCATGAAACCTCCCTTAGCTCTCCTGGAGGCCACACATTTCGTAAAATGAATAAGGGGCTCCCCTGGAAACAGTCAATGTTGGCAGAGATAAAGTAATTAACATTTCAAAGCATTCATTTTCATGTTCTCCTTGCCAGGGTGAGAAGCACTGGGAGACAAAACGAGCCCCTCCTTTCTTCTAGTCTCAGGGGTCTTCACAGAGAAAGCCACACCAGCCCATCCTGCAGCTGCTCCCCAGACACAACCAGTTCTGCAGGATGCCCCATCCCAACCTGGCCCACCCCAGTGACCCCCTCCCGTGGAATGTGTCATCAAGGTCATGACTCAACCCTTCCCAACATGCCCAGGGAGTCAACACTGGGACCTCCCTTACAGGAATCAATGAGCACAGATTGCTTGTAATTTCTACATCAGCAGATTACATTAAAATTAAAAATCCCTTTTGTGAAGTTTAAGGATAGGACCGAAACACCCAGGCAATAAAGAAGAGGAGGCTGCCAGCATTAATAACAAATTGTGGAGCTGTGCAATTGGATACAGTGGCCACCAACTCCTTGCAACACGGTAGAGTTCTACAGGTGAAATACACAACTGGTTTCAAAGACTAAAGCACAGAAGGGGATAAAATGACCTATGATTTTTTACATTGATCACACATTAACATGACACTATTTTGGATTTATTAGCTTAAATACAAGGGTATTAAAATGAACTTCACCTGTGTATTTCTTTGCTACTCTAAAGGCCTTTCCTGTTTCTCTAAATCTTTCTCCTGTACTTGTCACCCTGTGAATTTCTGTGAATGTATATTCCTTTGCTCACAGCTTTCTGCCTGTTCTTCTGGAATGGAAGATCCCTGAAGGCAGAGGCTCTGTTGGCTTCTTTATCTCTGGTATCCAGCGCCAGTCACAAGGCAAGCACTCAACAAATAGTTTTCAGTTGCATGAGGGAGGGAAGGGAGCTCAGGTAGGTGCCACTGCTCTGAGCATCCCAGCCCACTAGGTGGAACTGAGCACTTTCTTGCTTGTAGCTGAGGCCACTTAGACAGAAGCCCTTCACTGACCCTATAGCATGTTAGAGTGCTTACATGCTTTCCTGTCAGTCTCTTATCACCAGACAGCCAGTTCTCAGTAGACCCATAGGAGTTCCCAATAAATGTTCTATGTCCAGAACATTTTACAGATAAAACCAGATTCATAGCTTAAAACAGAAAAGAAAGCAGCAGAATATCTCACAGCTTCTTATCCATTTATTTGGAACTTTTAAAGATGTCACTATAGTTATTTTATTATTTATTTCATATATAGGCATAACACAGATAATGTTATGGCCTCACATAATTTAATTGTTTTAGCCTTCTATCAAATTGTTTATTTTTGGATACCTCATAAGCTCCTAAATTCAACCCATTCAAAACTAAATTCCAGGACAAAGTGGTGCATGCCTGTAATCCCAGCAGGTGGGAGGCTAAAGCAGGAGGATTGCAAATTTGAGGCCAGCCTGGGCAACTTAGCAAGACTCTGTCTCAAAATATAAAAACAAACAAAAAAGTAAACTCCTTACCTCCTGACTCTCAACCTGCTTCTCTTCCATCTTTCTAAAGTGCATACCATCCACCCAGTTACACCAGCCAAAAGCCTTGCAGCTGTCCTCAATTCCTTCTCTAGATTTTGCCTTGTGAATAGCTCTCAAGTCCATCCACTTCTCTCATTCTGCTCTAAGCTGTCATTATCTCTTGCCTACTGCACGGGGGCTCCTATGTAGCCTCTTTTGAGTCTTGCCCATGCAGTTTCTAAGCTACTGCCAGAATTATCTTTCCCCTGCAGCTATGCTGAGATATAAATGACACACATTAAACTTCAAGTATTCAAAATATAAATCTGGTAACTTGTAACATATGTACACAACCATGAAACCATGAGTCAAGATAATCATCACCAAAATTTCAGCTCTTTTATGATCACTTCATTCCCTACCATTCCTTGGATCCCAGACAGACACATTGTGCATTCTGTCACTCTAGATAAGTTTGTATTTCCTAGAATTTTATATAAATGAGTCACACATTGTGCATTCTTTTTTCTCTGACTTCCTTCACTCAGCATAAGCGAAGCATGGATATTTTAAGAGTCTCCATGCTCCCATGTGTATCAATAGCTTTATTCTTACTGTTGTTACATTCCATTGTATGAATTTACAATTGATTTACCCATTCACCTGTTGGTCACATTTGGCTGGTCTCCAGGGTTTTTTTTTTTAAACCCAGAATAAATACAGCTGTGATGAAAATTCATGAACAAGGAGTTGTACGAACATATGGAGTTGATTCTTATGGGTGAACACCTTAGAAGAGGGATTGCTGAATCAGGTGATGGCTATAAGTTTTTAAACCTTTTAAGAAACTCTTAAACTCTTTTTCAAAGTAGTTGTACTGTTTCATTTAACCATAACGGAATCTGAATGTTATAGCTCCTGGCTTTTTGGTCTGCCTGCTGCCCCAGGCCCATCTTGATAGGTATTGTCTGACAACTCTGTCCCCTCCAGCTGAGCAGACAGCCCTGGGGATCACATGAGAGCTCACTGTCAACCTGTTCAGCACTGATGAGCTACCTGGTATCCCATGGTGCTCAGAGCTGTCAGGCAAGTAAAGGACAGACCCTGCACCTTCTGGGACATTCAAGTCCTGCAAGACAGGAGAGACACACACAGAAATAACTAATCCTGTCGAAGTAGACATCACAAACAGAAAGAGGCCAGGAACCACAGGCTCTGGGGGGCTGGTGTGGTCTAGAAACATTTCCTGGAGAAGGTAAACTTAATGAGGCATTAAAAATGCCTGTCTTTCAGATGAAACACTGTCCTCTCATCTGTAAGCCTTTTGGAGCTTACTTGTTCTAGAACAGCCCACCCCGCCCCCTCCCACACACACACATTCTGGCCTCATGCTTCTTGGATTCAAATCCCAGCTCCACTAGTGACTAACTATGTGGTGCTGCACAAGTTACTTAACCCCTCTGTTCTTTAGTTTTTTCCTCTCCAAAATGGGATAATAATATGTGCTATATAGAGTATTTTAAAAAAAATTTATTTTTACTACTACATGTTGGCAGTACAGAATGATTGCATTCATTGGGGGGAGTTGGCACATGTACATAACACACCTTAATTTTATCGAGAGGATAAGTACAATAATGCATGGAATGTGTTCAGAACAGGATCGGATGCAAAATCAGCTCCAATAAGCATTAGTTAGCAATTACTATGACACTTCTTTATCCACAGCTCCCTCATGCTAGGGCTGCTCGGCAGTCTGCCCAGCTCACTTTCATCTTGTAAGCATTAGTAGCTTCCTTAGTGAGAATGTTTCTTGGTATCTCCTCTTTTGTTTTTCACACTCTCTATGCATTCTATGGGGATCTGCTACTATTCATCCTCCATCCTAAGTAATCATTCCCATTGTCAGGAGTCTCTGATGACAAGTATCACAACACATAATTCACATGTGCTTGATCAATAAGGGGAATTCCCTAGCTTTGTGAATGAAGAATTAATATTTGAGACCAGGCTCACATGAGTTGATCCACCAACTCAACCTTAGCTCTAAGAACATTGTCCCTCCTGTCTCTCCACTCTTCCTTCTTTGACGTTCATCCTAAGGGTACTGTAAAGAAAAGGTTCTTACATTTATTGCAGTAGGGAAGACTTTACTCAAGATGATAGCCATAGGGCAATCGAAATGGTGAGGATAGGTCAGGCTGAAGCCCAACTACAATAAAAACAAGTGGGGATTTATAGCCAAGGAGCAGGGTGAGGGGTCAGTAGATGAGAAATTATTAAGAGGAGAGGGTAAAGGATTCTTGCTGTACTGATGTATCAAGATTCTTGCTAAAGGCAGATCAGGGATTTATTCATAGAAGATGACAGGAGGACCTCAATCAGCTCTCAATGTGATAAAGTAATATAAGTAGGGAGACGACTTAGTGAGATTCTTACCAAAACTAGGCTGAGCCAGTCAAAGTCAGGATGGGAGGCAAGGTCAAGGGCTAGTTGGAAAGAGGACTCAGAAAAGAAACTTTGCTAATGCTTGGTCAAGGAGGGTCTGTGTAAGTGACTCTTATGATTTAAAGTGTCTGCCTATAGCTACTTGGTTTGTGTTTCCAGTTCAAATTCAGCAAAAAAATCAAAGGTGACTTGGGAAGATGTCTGAAGAATCACTGATTGAACCAGCTTCATTCTGTGCCAACCTCTGGACCAGGAGGTTGGCTTGTGCTGGTTGGTTTAGCACAAGTCATGAATCCCACTTCTAGAGTCAGGAAAGAAAAATGGTACCACCCCAATCCTTTTTTTTCTTCAAAAAAAGAAGAAATCAGAGCTCAATCTCATCCCAAATGTACAGAGCACCAGGGCCAGAGAATAAATGGAGAACCACTATCCATAATCATAAATATTTTAATGTTATCAATCAAGATTAAAGACACCTTACATTTTTATTTGCCAAACCTGGCAACCTCTACTTCCACTATGATGAAAGTGCTTTCATTGTGACAAAATTAAAGGGTGAGTGTGAAGCTACCTTGTGCATCCTTCTATTGTCACATGGGTTAGCACGAGAAGCTGAGCAGTGGGTACCCTCCTTTCCAGGGAATGATGCTTTGTTATGCCCAAGACCTCCAGAAGTCTCCCTGTCTAGACAAAGACTTGATAGTTTGTTTTTTCTCCTAACAGCCCCTGTTGCTGAGTCCTGTCCAGTCTCCACAGCACTGTCCAGCTCTGATGTCAGCCATGAGATGACCCCCTCCCTTCGTGGCTCTCAGGTCCAAACCTGCTGCCTTTTTCTTTGAGGAAACAAGGCTGGGGAGGTGGGGAAGCCTTTCCTTGGGGCCTCAACTGAGTTAGTCACAGAAGCAGATGTCTGGCTTGTGAGCTGTGCTGTGCCAACACCAAGTACCAGATCCACGACTCAGAGCAGCCATGTGTTCCTTAATAAGTGTATTTGTATGCACTGCACGTGTTTGTCACGTGCAGTGCTCTCCAGAGCAGGACCTCAGTCAGTACTGGGGTTCCCTGCACCAAGGCTAAGGCAACACATGATATGCACACAGCCACAGCCTTTTTGGACTATAGTATTCTGGCCAGGGAATGGTGGCTACTTCTACAGCTGGCACATGAAAGCTGTCCACACAGCTGTCTGCACTCCCTGCCCTGCCACTGGATAAATGGAGAGCACTCTAAATCCCTAGAAGATAATGAAGTCACAAGTCAGGTTAGCTTTGGTCCTGAGTGACCATCTGGAGAACAGTCTTGCTGCAACTTCCACCCCTCCTTGGATTTTACATGAGGAAGAAGAAACACATGAGTGGCTTTGGTTGTACTGTTGTGGCTGCCTCATTGTCCTGAACTGATTCAAAATGTTGACCTTTCATAGTCAATGTGACTTTGGGGAAAAGCCAGAAGTCAAACAGAGCCAGATCTGGTGAATAAGGTGGACAAGGACACATTGTAGCATTTATACGAGCCTGTTTTTCCATTGGATGTTACTCAGCAGCAGCATTCACTGTATTTTTGATTACACCTCATAAGGGTACTCATGAAAGAGACTTTCCAGAACTGCTTTAGAAAATGGGAAGAATGATGAGATAAGGTTGTTCGAAGTGAGGGGGAGTATATTGAAGGGAATTAAAAGCCATGTGTCTTTTATTATAATAAATATTTTTGATTTAAACACTCACCATAGTTTTCCATCAGTCCATGTATTTCTATTATGTTAAGCGTCTGAGTTGATTTTTCTCTGCAAAAGCAAACAGTGCAACCTTAACTCCTGCAAAGGCTGATGGGAGGTGGATAGAATGTTCTCAGGCGTAGCAGCTAACAGGTCACTGGCCACCAGGATGACCTCCAAATAGCTCAGGCAAATAGCAGTAATAGTCAAGTGACACTGCTACCCAGATTCCTGCCTGCGTCACTACAGGTTTTCATGCATTACAAATACAGAACAATGCCACCTGGGATGTGTATGGTTTATATAATGTGCCTGCCCATGTGACTTAAAGCGTTGGCCTGTGAAGAATCTAGGACCTGGAATTGATTTCCCAAGGCCTGGATGTCATATTCTTATCAATATGATTTTGAGCTATGAACTGAAAAACCAATAGTATAATAAGGGCCATAAAAAGTCAATATTGGCCCACAGTTAAGAGACGATAAGCAACACAGCCTGCTGCTCCAGACTGCCAAAGACAGCAGCGCCTCTCTGCTTAAGGCAGACACAAAGAAGCACGTGCCCATCACCACAGGCTGGGAGAAGGCACTGGGCAGAGTGAGAGTGTGGAGGTGACTTCCCCAAACATCCTAAAGATGAAGCTTAAACATGCAGAGCCAGAACTCCTTGGTGGTGGGAAAGGGATAGGTTGGAAGATAGGAGTTTCTTTGACCACAGGCTGCTGAGTGGTAAAATCCTCAGGAAATGTGTAATACTATAGGGAGAAATAGGAAGGGGTAGGTGTTTGAAAAAGAAGTATTGGGCAGAGGTTAGACCTTAGTGCTAGAGGGCTCGCCCAGCATGGGCGAAGGCTTAGGTTTGAACCTCAGCACCACTCCCCACACAAGTATTCAAGTGTTAAATAAATTCATCTGTGTGTGTTTATGTGTGTGTGGTGCACTGGGCATTACACCTAGGGCCTTTGCACTGAGCTACATCCCAGCCCTTTTTTTTTTTTTTTTTTTTTTGAGATAGAGTCTCACTAATTTGCTAGTTTGCCCATCCTAGCTTGAATTTGTAATCCTTCTGCCTTAGCCTCCCAGAGTGCTGGAATATGTAATACATATATTACAAATAACATAGATGTTGATAAGCCCAATTTGGGAGAATTTAATCTTCCTCTTTGTAAGCGGTAAGGTCTATGTGTGTTTGAGGCCATGCACACCACTACCATCCGCTAAGAGGGGAGGAAGGTGTGATGCTGCCCCACAGTCCGGACACAGAGCCTGCCAGGTGAGCCCCAAGTAGAAAGGGAGGCACCACTGACAGTTAGTTCTGTTTTAAATCAAGTTCCAGGGTCTTGCTGTGTGTCTAAAACATTCCACAAAGAGTTAAACTCAAAACTATAAAAAATGATAGGAACAATATGAGATCTAACATCACAACAGTTGCCAAAACTAGCAAATAATCAAAATCTGACCACAAACCTTCTCCAGATACACAATGGCACCAATACCAGCTTAAGAACAAAGCTGCCCAATATATTTTTTAAATCCCACTCGTCTCCACTCATCTCCTGACCAAATGTTGGCAACAAACGGCCTCACAGGATCCTGAGTTGTAAAAGGGTTCAGAGATTAACCTGGAGCAGTAATTCTCAAATCAGGGGGAGGGGAGGCTACCCCTTCCCCCAGGATGGGGGCAGATCTGAATCTGGGGAAGTGAGTGTGTAACGGGATATTCACTGTTGTAATTGTATACTGGAGGCAGGAGAGCATTGTTGCTTTCCTAGAACAAGACACACAAAGAAACACCATGGAAATCCGCTCCTTGGCCAGTGAAGAAATGTCCACAATCCCTCTGTGTACCAGAAGGATTCTTGTGGAGAGCCCTACCAGCATCTAAGGAGGTGAAAGAAATGATGTGTGAGCTATTATCAAAAGGGAATCCTGTTTAAAAGCTAATAAAGGCTGATAAAAAGTAATCACCTCTTTTTTACGTTTTTAATAATTCATTCACCATCTATTCAATACCGCAAATTACAACTGAACAAAGCATATGTTCCAAGGAGAGTGGGAGGTATTGGGAAACAAAGTTTAACAAAGCACAATACCAGCTCTCCCTGTTCCAGTGTGGGAGACCCACACATCATCAGGCAACCGACAGACAGCTCAGGTTTAATTCAACTGAGTTATGCGAGCTCTCCCTGTCCCAGAAGAAACAAAACTTACCCCAGAAGGCCGTGACAGAAGTCATCCCTGTAAAGGTGATCCCTCCATGTCACCTTCATCACCATTCCCACAGTCATTGCTGTACTTCCCATGATCCAGGCAATATGGCAAATATCTTCAGAGAGAAGAAACATGAAAACTCTGGTCAGCAGCCTCTAGAATGGACCCTGATGTGACATTGTGTAATCCCCTCCCCTTGAGTGAGGGCTGAATGTAACACCACAGATCTAAAGAAGAGAATGCAAACCCAGCAAAGGTAATGGGATTCACATCCAAAATTAGGTTACAAAAGGTCTGACTTTCTCTCTTTTTTTCTCTCTGCCCTTTTTCAAAGCCTTTGCTCTGGAGGAAGCAAGCCGCCATGTTGGATGTGGCTCTGTGGAGAAACCTGACTCCCAAGGCCACTAATAATCATGAGGACCCAGGCCAACCACTGTGACTCTTTCCTCAGTCCTCCTCTGAGACCTGAACCACACCACCAAGCTAAGTCACTTCTAGATTCTTGACGCCAACCTCCAAATTGTGAGATTATCAAAGTTTGTGATCTAAAGACATGACATTTTGGGGGCATCTTGTTTTATCACAATAGATGAGACTCCCAATTAATACTATAAAGGAAAAAAAAAGAAAGGAAACTAAGTACCTGCATGAATCTCACTCAGTAAGATATCCTATAGGATAAATTAGATAATCTGAGGTCCTCATAAAATTCTGTAAGTGCTTATTTCAAAAGGGAAGGGTGATTGTCAGGGGTTACTGGGTAAGGAAATAAAAAATGTGAGTCAAAGGCTGCAAATTTCAGCTATAAGATAAATAACTTCTGGAAATCTAATGTACAGCATCATGACTATAGATTATAATACTGTATTGTATTTTTGCAATTTGCTTAAAGAGCTCATCTTAATTATTCTTACCACACACACACATTCATGCACACAATGTAACTAGGTAAGGTGATGGATATGTTAATTAGCTTAGTCGTGGTGATCATTTCACAATGTATACATATATCAAAACATCGTGTTCTGTTTGGTACTCCTTAAACATATACAATTTTTGTTTGTCAATTAAACCTCAATATAGCTGAGGGGAAAGGAAGGAAGGGGTCCATGTCCCCCACCCCGGGGTTCCCTGACTGGGTACCTACCTGAAGCACCCCCAGGAGGAGGGAGGACCCCAGGTTCTCCTCACAGAAGACTTTAATGGAACAGCACTGTGCAGGAAGGAGCTCCTTGTAAAGTTTTCCATTGTATTTCTCACCTTGTTGCTAGAAATATTTAATTCTTCACATTAACAGATTTCAGGGCCAGGAAGAGCTCAGTGACAGAGTGTATGATCAGGATGTTCATGGTCCTGGGTTCCACCCCCAGAACCAAAATAACAAACAAATAAATAAAATTTCAAGTTTTTCCTCTTAACTTCAGATTAAAAGCTGCCTCCAACCCAACTTTCCTCCCTTGCAGGTCCCTGTGTTGGAAACTTAATTCCCCAGTTGAGATGTTCACGGTATTTAGGTCTGTGGTCTTGGGAAGGCATTGCAGTTAGAGGAGCTCACGAGGTGGAGACCTGTGGCAGCGACCGTGGCTTTCTAAGAAGAGGAAGAGGGACTCACTGGCACCTGGCTCTGTCTCATCCTGTGATGCCCTCTGCTAAGTACTAGTGCTGTCAGAAAGCCCTCACTAGATGCCAGGTAGATTCTGAGCCAAGCTCTTGGCCTTACCAACCCCCAGAACAGTGAACTCAATAAACTTCTATTCTTTGTAAATTCTCCAGGCTCAGGTCTTTTGTTATAGCAACAGAAATCAGATGACGACGCTGGCGACCCTTGTCATTTAGTGAATGTTTTCTCCTCTGAGTCACCCTCTCCAGAAACAGTCAGGGCTCCTTCTGTGGAGGCTTTCTCCTTTCATACCTTTCCACACGTGGCTGCAGCTATCTGAAGCAAAAGCCAAATGGTAAAAGGCTCCATTAAGAGAAACTGGCAAGACTCAGCCCATGTTGACCTTAAATCTGGCCTAAAAGAAGAATGGACAGGCAAATTAATAAATGATTAAATTCCCCATTATCTCTAGCCAGAGTGAAATGATAGGATTCTGGAATTATATCATGTCTAGAATAGGACTGACTCTCACACAGAAATAGCACTGAGCATCCAGCCTGCATAGAGTAGGTACTGAGCCAGTGTTTGTTGAATGACTAAATGAAATCACTGTATATAAATTGGTCCATTTTCAAAGAATTGGAACATGAAAAAAGTAGTGAACACTAATATTAAACATATTAAAACCTTTTTGGTTTAGAAAAGGCATGAATGTTCAGAGGTTGTATTAAATAAAAATTTCCAGTTGATAAGTTATCCAATTATTTATAAGAAAAAAATCTCTATAAAGAAACTTATACATTAATTGCTTTTTTCTGGCACTTGGGATTGAACCCAGGGCCTTCATACTAAGCTACATTCTCATCCTTTTTCTAATTTTTTGAGACAAGTTTTCATAAAGCTGCTAAGTTGTCGAGTTGCCCAGACTGGGCTAGAACATGTGCTCCTCCTGCCTCAGCCTTCTGGAGTGCTGGGATTACAGGCCTGTGCCACCAGGCCCAACTAATATTAAATTTTTTAATGCAAAATGTGGAGAATGGAGGCATAGAGGTACAACTCAGTGGCAGAGCACTTGCCTAGCATGTATAGGCCCTGGGGTTCCACATTTAGTACCCCCCCCATAAAAAAGGAAAATAAAAAAGAATGGAAAACTTCTATTAAGTCCTACTATACATGTCATTAGTTTAACCCTAATCACTGATAGAAATTTGTACTTGTTAGAAAGTTGTCATTGCTGTTTATTCTGTGTCCCCCCCCCCCCCACATACACTGTACAGGTCCTATCACTATTTTCCAGTGTTTTATTTTGTTTTTTTGAGACAGGGTCTCACTATGTAGCCCAGGCTGACCTTGAACTCCTAGCAACCTTCCTGCCTCAGCCTCCTGAGTGCTGGGATTACAGGCATGCACCAACCACCATGCCTAGTCCTGTATTCCTTAATATCATGGTCATGCAAACAAATATATACATACATTTAACAGACAAATATTTATTGAATGAATTAATGTTATCTTTTGTTTTGCCTGTTAGGTAAAGCAAGTTTCCACATAATATAAAGAATTTAAAGTCCAGGTCCTCAAAGTAAAAAATTTTAGAACACCCCTCCCCACACCCCATTTTCTAACACCCTCCCTCTTCTCCTTTCAGACAAGAAGAGTTCGTTGTGTTGCCCAAGCTGACCTCGAACTCCTGAACTCCAGCTAGCCTCCTGAGGAAGCTGGAATTACAGGCACGTGCCACCTCTCTCAAGACACTATTGGGTCCTGATTGGTGGAACTTCCCCTCCTTCCAAAGAGGGAGCGTGGCTGGAAAGCACAGCTCAGAAATCAGCCTAAGGCTGGACCCTTAATTATAGGAGGAAGGGAGGGGCCCGCCTGGCCCCTTCAGGCCTGTGAGGCCAGAGCTCCGCACATGCTCTCCCTGGAGACCTCCTGGCTCCGGATGTGAGACCCGGTGCCAGTTAATAAATGAGATCTGACAGCACTTTAATCTGAAGTGGCGTTTTCCTCTCAAGTTCCTCTCCGACTCAAGTGGAGTCCCAGATAACAGGAGGAAGAGAGAAGGAAATGCTATAGAACGGGGAAGACCGTCCTTGTTAACAACTTGGAAAAAATAATTTTTGGCATTCGCCTTCCATTACCTAAGACTTCAGATTTAAGCTCAATTTGCTGCAAGAATTGTATCCAAATCTGGGCTAACTCCACTTCTTTTATTCAGGTTTAATTTTTTCTCCTTCTGCTTTTTATTTTTAGCGGTGCTTCAATTATTTTAAGATGATAATAATCGTCAGACTTTTTTGATTCTGAATTTATGTAGAGCGAGGCCAGCAGTTCTTTTTTCAAAGTCTTCAAGAACCCAAACTTTCACAGTCCCACATTCTTCTCCCAAGACATTAACTCTAATTAAGCTAATCAAACCCATGCACAGTTGTAAGAATAAAAAGTACTAAAGAACAAGACAACTCTATGAGAAACATATTATACAATGAAAATAAAATGAATCCTCCAGACTTCTTTAACTACTGTTCCATTAAATCCATTTATTTTTGAATGAGCTTTGATCTTTTCTTCATTTCATAGACCAAGATGTTGTCATTAGAGGAATGAATTACTTCCTTTAGGTTGACCTCATTCATATTCCATACCAAGAGCCAATCCTATTGAGCATAATCCAATTACAGTTTTTATTTCAAAATATAACATGATCCCTGCACTTGAGAACCAAATGTACTCCAGGGTTTGCAACAAATGCAAGATTCCCATTTCAGGCATTACGAAAGATGATCTATAGGCTGGTTTGGAGGAACTGAATTTTGAGTGGTTGAAAAAACAGACATACCAGTGCACAGTATCCTCTCACTAGCAACTTCAGTCTATGGTGTCAGATGTCCCCTTGGACCAAGTAGAGTAGTTCTGGCCTTCGGGCATCCCCAAAGATCCTTTGTTAATAGATCTGCCTTCAGTATTACATTTTATATACCCCATCCCTCCCATGTTTTCACTTTTATGGAAGTTTTACGGCTCTTTTATCTACCTCTTCTAGTTGCTCCTTCTCTCTGGTCCTGTCTCTTATAAGTTGTTCTCGAGCTAGTTTCTGATCCCATTCCTTCTCCCCACTGGGGAGAGGTCTGGGAAAAGACTCACTGTGTTCCAGGGGTCTTATATTATTTGTGTGTTGTTCAGCTTTCTGTTACTGTAAGAATTATCTAAGATAATCACCTTATAAAAAGATAGGGTTTATTATGGCTCACAGTTTGGGGGGTTTCAACCCCTTTGCTTTTGAGCTTGTGGTGAGGCAGTTCAGGGAGAGCAAAACCATTCACCTCATGGTGAGAGAGAGAGAGACAGACAGAGAGACAGAGAGGAGCAGGATCCCACAATCCCCTCTAGAGTACCCTCCAGTAGCCTGAAGACTTGCCCCTTAAAGGTTCTAGCACCTTCCAACAGCACCAGAGTTGGAGAACAAGTCTTTACTACACGTGCCTTTGAGTGACATTCCAGATCCAAACTATAATAACTTAATTCTTCCTGAGTCTTTACCACTGGTTCATGAAGGCAAAAAATTTTTGCTTGCTCTATCATCCAGGATTTTTGTGGAGGTCAAACAATGTCCTAGAAGATGAACTCTGTAAAGGGCTTTAAGCAAAACTGACAACTACCGCAATGTTTTATTCTGAAATATGCCAAGAAAATGTACCTGCAAGGAATTTAAGTGCCTAGCACCCCATGGAGGTGTGCAGTGCACAATTATACATGGCAGCACTGATATTAGGTGTGTTTTGCTTGGATTTATCCTGGAGACCTAAAGAATAAGGATTGCAAGGTGAATGAGGACAAAAGAAAGCACAAGTAAGTGAGAAAAAAAGTGAGTGAGAAGAGATTGATAACGTGGAATGATGCCCATAAACATGTACCTATGTCCACAGAAAAAGATCTAGAAGGATATACACCACCCTTCACATGAGCTACATCTGAAATAAGAGATAGAATATTATTTTCAATGTTTAACAATGATTTTTATGTTTCCCAATAAGCAATAACAAGAATACAGAAGATCATCAAGAAGATCATACACCCTGATCAAGTGGGATTCATCACAGGGATGCAGGGATGGTTCAATATACGAAAATCAACCAATGTAATACACTATACCAATAGAACCAGGGACAAAAACCATATGATCACCCAATAGATGCAGAAAAAGGATTTGACAAAATCTAACGGGCATTTATGACAAAAACCCTACAAAAACTCGGAATAAACGGTCTCTACCTCAATCTGATAAAAGCCATCTATGAAAAACAGCCAATATCATACTAAATCGTCAAAAACTGAAATCCTTCACACTAAAATCAGGAACAAGACAAGGATATTCACTATCACCACTCTTGTTCAATATAGCTTTGGAAACATTAGCCACGGCAATTAGACAAGAGAAAGAAATAAAAGGAATAAAGATAAGAAATAAAGAAGTCAAATTGTCATTATTTGCAGATG
>NW_004624757.1:5344744-5407954 GCF_000247695.1 Heterocephalus glaber
ATAGCTAAAACTTGGAAACAGCCCAAATGCCCATCAACTGGAGACCAGATAAAGAAAATGTGGTTTGTTTATTAAATGGAGTACTACACAGCCATCAAAATGAGAAATTAGAGACATTTATTGCTAAATGGATGCACATTGAGGTAATACTCTTAAGTGAAATAAATAAGACACACATGTATAAATCCCGAATAATTTCTCTAGTGTGAGAAACTGAAAGTGTAAATAAGGACTAAAAGTTATAATAGATAATATGAAATAGGAAGAAAAGGGGAAGGGGAAATGAGAGGGGTAGGAGAAAGGAAAGAAGGGAATGGAATTAATATGAGAAAATGAAAAAAAAGGAAACAAAGTCTTTTTAAATAGGGAGGGATGGAGGGGTTGAAGGGAGGGCAGGGGAAGGCGGAAAAAATAAGATCCAAGAGAGATTATGTAAAGGTGCATATCTCCAATGATGAATGTCATTATATTGTACACCTAAGATATACCAATAAAAAGATATACAAAAAAAGCAATAACTAAAGGCAAAGCAGAGCAGAGTCTACTAAATTCTAGTTAGAGAGAAGACACAATGGCATCCTTCAGTGTCATAGTGGGACAACTCTGTTATACTTCATTATCTACACCTCCATCCAAGAGAGAAGGGTCAGTGATGAAGAGGTGAAATGGAGGGGAATCTGAGTCTAATAACCAGGTTCAGTTAATGCTGCCTATTAACCTTGTGAAGTTAGTCATCTCTTACCTTGTTAATCTTTCATGATTTATGTTCAAGTAGTTGTTGAAGGGCACTGAGTAGCATCACTAGAGTAGTAAATAGAGCTGAAAGTAAAGCTCACACAGGTTAGAAGCCAGTAAAATATTCCCTTCAAAGGAGTGGTCCAAAAGCCAGGAGATCTTTGTTGGAGCTGTACAATGGATACCAATAGATCTAAGAAAGAGTTCAGTTCATGTGATGATGAAGGACTGCTTGAGTTCCAAATGAGGAGATTCAGTTCAAATTGCCTTAGTAGTGACAACAAAAAGACTATTTGCTCTAGGAATTGAAGCATCTAAGTTCATTCTAATTCTGCTCTACCCAGCACACCATTCCTGTACAGCCTCTGGATATGGCATCTGGTTTTACTCTATTTCCCCCAATTTTTAAATAAATATTTTATGTAAAATATTCTCTTACCATGTATTACAGCTTTATGCTTATTACTGAGATACTTGGAAAGGGGAAAACTAGAGACCAATTTAATTGTTTTACTGAAGATTGGAATTTTTTACCCTTCAGAAGCATTACATATATGGTGATGATTGTAGGAAACATATTCCTAAGTATATCTCATCTTTATATTTACTAATAACATTGGCTTTTAAGTATGAAGGACTTGTTACTTTTTGAAAGGGGTTTTCTCCTGGATCAATTTGTTTTTTACTTAGAGCAATCATGAAAGATAGGATGGGTAACATCATGCCCATTGGAAAGGTATAGTAGCTGAGATCCTTGCTAATGCTGTAACTACTTAGAGGCAGAATTAAATGCAGATTCTGAAATTTTTCCTAGACAGTATAGTTTAATGGATAAGATCACAAGCTCTGAACCAAATTGCTCAGGTTTGATTCAAGTTTCACTGTACACTAGCTGTGTTCACAAACAAATCATTTAGCTGTTTTTGCTCCAATTTTCTCATTTTTAAAATGGGATAGTATAGGTTTAATTATGTCCCCTCCCCCAAAGATATCTGAAATTCTAATCCCTGGTATCTGTGAATGTGACCTTATTTGAAAGTAGGGTCTGGGTAGATGTCAACAGGTAAGCTGATGTCATACCTTACTATGAGTAAGTCCAATCCAGTGATGGATATCTTTACAAGAAGAGAGAAGTTAGACACAGGTGTGTAGAGAGAGTATCATGTGAAGATACAGAAGGAAGAGGGCAGAGATTGGAGGGCTGCAGCTACAAGGTAGCACTAAAAGCTAGGGAAAGGTAAAGAGAAGATTTTCAGAGGGAGTACAGAGTATCACCTTGATTCTGACTTCGGGCCCCCAGAATGGTGGCCCACAACATAAATTTCCTTATTTTAAGCCATCCAGTTTGTATTATTGTTATAGCAGCACAAAGAAACTGATCCATGTGTTAGTCACATTTCCTGCCTGTGATAGGCCATACTGTTGTTCAACAGCTTTGCTCCTCTCCTTGAGAGGATAATAGATATGCCCTTGCCTAATCGAAGTCATGCTTGGCCCTTTTATTTGCTTGGACCAATAAAATGTTGGTGACAGTGCAATATGCCACTTCTGGGAAGAGGCCTTGAGGGCTTCATGTGGTTCTGCCACTTTTTCCCCTCTTCCAGGAGACACAATCCTCAAATGGGAAATGCTCCTTCAGCCTGGGGACCCAAGTGAACATAACATAGCTGAGGCCAAACTACAATGAGTATTAATGTAAGCCAAAAATAAATCTCTGTCCTTATAAGTCACTGATGTTTGGAGATATTGATTACAAAAGTATGGCTTAGCCTAAGGTGGGTAGTATACTTCTTTATGAAATGTTGAGAGGATGAAATATCATGATTCTTGTAAAACACAACCCTGGACATACTGCTAATATTATTCCAGCACTAATACTTCCTTCTTAACTGAAACAGAGCATTACAATTACTAAATGCCTATTTTGTGCCTGGATAAAGGACTAAGATCAAGGGAAGAATTTGATGAATACAAATCATTCCTTGGTGGGTCACTGGAGGCTTGGCCTGGTAGGATTTATCTCCCACACCAGTGCCTCCCTTCTCTCTTGGCTTCCTTCTCACTGGGCCCTTCCACCATCCTGTTTCTGACACAGAGCCAGATAACTATGGATCAAAACTTGAGGCAAAATAAACCTCTCCTCCTTTAAATTGTGGGTATCAGGTATTGTGTCTCACTGACAAGAAAGTGACTAAGTCACTTACTCATCTGATAATTCCTGCCACTCTCATGTCAGTGAAAAGCACATATGGATGGGAATTTATGTAGAACCTTAAGAAGAATGTTGGTCTCGACACACACACAACTCATATAGGAAGTTGTAATTTATACTAGAGTGCTGACCTCAGACCGTTATAGATAATGCATGTTCTAAAAATTATTATTTGGAAAAATCTGAGTATTTGAGAAGAAGGAAATCTTAAAATTAAGGATGGCAATTTATCACACACAAAGCCTTTCCACAAATTTGTGCAACCTCTCTGAATTTGTTTCTTCATCTGTAAAATAGAATAGTATTAATAACTTTTCTTTCTGCCTGGGGACCCAATGAAATAATATATGGAGAAACAATATGCACATATTTTTTTTAAAGCAATGTGTATGGTGCTGTAAACAAAAATAGCCACTGTTATCACACATCCTTAGCAGAAAACAACCTATTTACACTGAACATGTACTGCTAGACTCTGGGGACAAAAAATTGGGGTGATGGGGAGATTCCATTTGAGGCTTGAAGGCTTTTTCTATTGTGTAAGCAAAGCAACACAATTTATCACATCAAATAGCCACATGACTGCTGTATTGGTCCCAAGAAGAGACTAGATAAAATCAAGATAAAATATGAATTGGAAGCCAGAGTCCCAGAAATCAGAAAAAGCCACCAGCGAGACTGACAACAAAGAACTAAAGCCAGTAGAGCTGCAACCAGGCTCACACCCTGAACATACTGGTTGGTGCTGCCTGCAGCTGCGGAGGACAGGTGAGCACATGTAGGCCAGGGGACAGGACCTGGACACCCCACCTCAGCGGTGGATATTAGAGCAGCCTGCAAGACATGGGATCTGTTCCTATGGCCCATCTGGTTCTTCTTCTAACTGAACAATTCCGTCCCATCCTTGCTTCCCTGTGGTCAATCTCCAGATGCCATGGAGACTTCTAAAAATAAAAACAAAATGCCATTTCCATGTTGCTTCAAAACAGGCCCATAGTAGTTTCTCAATACATACTGGATTCGTTACTGGGGTCTGCATGGTATAGGAAAGAGAAGGAGAGGCACTTTGCATTTACAGCTCAGAAAATAAAGTTTCCTCTTGACCAAGATCTTCACCGTGGTTGCCTCAAGGATGTCACCAAAAGACCATGGGTGAGAGAGCTAGGTCCCTACTCTCTATACAGCTACCCAGTAAACACTGTAACCATCTCTTATTTTGCCTAATAATAATATATTAGAAAAGCCCAGAGATGTGTCCCACAATATCCACCTTGGGATTTTCAAGCAAAGTGTATAATAGGGCAAGGGAAGAAAAACAGCCTATGATAGGAGATAAATAAATCCCCATCCAATAATATTGCATCCATAACTGAAAGAATAGCATCGAAGTCTCTGAGGATGTTTCTAAAGAACCAAGGTTTCCTGCACAGACTAATATGTCTTTTTCCTGGACTTATATTCTTAACTTCCTCCTATGCAACCTATAAAAGTTGCTTTGGTGATTCAAATTCAACCAATCCCAAACAAGGTTTAATCTTATTTTTGCATGAAATAATACTCATTTCAAGTATTTCAGAAACCTTGAAAACTGCATTTCTTTCTATCTTCCCTGTTCATTCAATAAATATTTCTATGTTCGACATACCATTCTAAGCACTGGGTCTCAAAAGTGAGCAATACAGGGAGGAAGATCCTTGCTGTCATGGACAAGACAAACAGAGCATACAACTGCAAGAGGCAGCAGTGATGTTGTGCACTTTGTGAATCATGTCCTTGGAGTTGCACAACAGGGAGGCCCATCTCATTTCTAAAGAGGAACCTGGGAAATAAATGTGGGTAAATAAATAAAAAAGAAACTTTTCTGGTCGCGATCAGTGTTATGCAGAAAATATTTTTAAAAAAAGAAAGAAACTAGTGTGATGAAGTGAAGAGTGGAGGGCATCGGGCCACCTTGGGAGGGGCTGGGCCAGGGAAGGGAAAACATCTTTGAGTTAATGAAACGAACTGAGACCAGTTAGTCGGGTAAAGAGTGGGGGAGGTGTTTCACACACAGAGATCAATGATGCTGTAGCCAGAGGTGGCAAGGAGCCTGGGTGACAGAGAAAGAGAACCGGGAGCCCTTGGTTAGAGATAATGAACAAGGAGATGGTGGCAAGAATGAATCCAGAAAGCAGGGGCCACATCAGGGTTAACTGGTAGTCACAGTCATGGTGAGGAATTTATTTTTTTGTGACACTGGGAAACAAATGTAGGACTTTTGTGCTAAGCTACAACTCCACCCCATATATATTTATTTTTTACTTTGAGATAGAGCTTTGCTAAATTGCTGAATTGTCCAGGTTGGACTCAAACATGTGATCTTCCTTCCTCTGCTTCTCGCAGTGCTGGGATTACAGGCCTGCACCACCACACCCAGTGAGGACTGTGACTTCTATTCTAAACCTATGTGAAGCTGGTGGAGGGATTAAGTAGGGAGTTGTGGGATGATAGTCTTCACTGACATCCTTCTTCTCCACCTGCCCATCCTAGAAATCTAGGGCTCTCTGTCCTCATCCTTGTGGTCAGCAAGCCTTATTTATTCGGTTAAATAGCTCTCAAACTTCCCAATGCCTTGGTTCTTTGTCACCTAAACTATTCTGAGATGTTACTCTGTCCTAGTCTCTCCCAATACTCTCTAATTTTGCTGTGATCACCCAAACTAAAGTCCTATACCTAGGACTGGGCCTCCACAGCACACTGGTCAGGTTCATATCCAAGCACTACTCTTACCTTCTTGTACCTTTCTGTCTTCATCATGCCTCCTATCTTTAGATACACCAGAGTCCTTACATTTTTGTAAAGCATTCTTTGCATGCTCATAATTCATATTCTCTTCCACCTCCCTGGAATACCATTTTCCACTTGGCAAACGTCAGCCCGTCCTTTAAGACTCATTCCAAAGCTCACTTGCTCTGAAACGCCTTCCATGATTCCATCAGGCAGGCCTCTAGAAGGATACAGCACTCTGCCTCTTCTGGACCACTTGTCAAGTTGGGATCTGAGTCCTCTGGGCATAGTGTTGATGCCCTCATTATTCGGAAGCCCCTGAGAACAGAAATCATAGCTTATATTTGTGAAAATGCAAGGGCCAAGCAGATGCCCAAAAATTACTGAACTCAGGAAATGCATTCCATGACCCACAGTAACCTCTATAAAGAGGGATCATTTTCTACAGCCTCTTGGAGTGGCCTTCCGTGGTGAAGCATTTAGTAGCCACAGTGCTTCAAATGCTTCAAATGCTAAGTTGTTTAGCTGCCTACATGAAATCCAGGCAAGGAGGAGATGCTGTCCCTCTTTGCTGGCATCTCTGGAACCCAACAAGTTAAAACAGCCTGTAACAACACAAAAAGGACTAGATAATTTGTAACCAGTCATCAAGCCATTTGTCAAGTCAAGCTAATGACAAGGTTAGTTTAACAGCACACTGGATAGATACAAGCATCACACAAACTCACATAACTTATTACTACCATGATTTAAAAAAATTACACAAGTCTATAGCCACTCCGTGATTATTTACAGGAAGGATCTCACATAAATACATAAAAAGAATCTAAAAAAAAGAGTGGAACTAATAGCAATCTACATCCTCAAATTTCTGCCTCTCTCCTTTTTAACAGCCTCCATAAAATACCATCTAGAACATAGAGTAAATGCTTATTGGTAAATGATGATTACTTAAATTATAATAGTCA
Source organism: Heterocephalus glaber (assembly GCF_000247695.1). The sequence continues at coordinate 5,351,426 of NW_004624757.1, forward strand.
ATATTTACTCAGTAAGAGTCTGGGTGGAATGATAAAAATGAAAATGTGTTGCCTAAACTCAATAGGCTTAATCTAATAGGGCAGGGGAGAAATGATGCAGGGTCTTGTTATGTGAAAAGGGCCTTGGAAAAGATAGAACCCAAATTCCCTTGTTTAGAGATGGAGAAACAGATTGAGGTTAAGAAAAAGATTGGCTTATGGTCACTCAGCTTGCTGGCAGCAAGATAAAGAGGAGAACTTACATACACAAGGACTGGGCTGAGAGCCCTCAGGCAGGTTTAGAAAACACATCCCAGAAAATGAAGAAATTTATTCCTCTTGGAGGCTGAAAAATGGAGGAGGAAGCATGCAAACAGTACTTTGAGGCACAGGTAGGATTCTGACAAACTTGGAGGAAGGATACCCCAAGGCAGGGGACAAATAAATCGGAGCACAAGAGAAGCAAAGAGAAGGCTGCAATTGTGGGGCTCCAAGGAAGGTTTTCTATGTGTGATCTTCTGGATGAGCTCACGCAGAGAGGCTCACCTCAATTTCTCATCCTGCCCAAGCAGGCCTTCACGATAACCACCATTCTCGTGTCTCACCTGGATCACCATTTTGGATACTCTTTGTACATTCTTCAACTTCCACTCATGTGATATTTGAAACGTGTCAATTAGATCACATCATTTGTCTGGTTATAATTCCCAATTGCTTCTCACTGTGCTTAGCACAAAATCTTAATTCGTTTCCGTTTCCTACAGTCTCCCATGTAGAACGATATCTCTAAGCCTGAACTTGGCTTATACAAGCATCTCCTCGCTTGTGACACTCTGAACTTTCTTTCTGTTCCTCAGGTATGCAAATCTCATTCACATCTAAAGGCTCGACTTTATTCCCCCCCCCCCCCCGCATAGAAAACCTTACCTGCAGGTCTTCACGCAGCTGGCCCCTTCTGTGCTCATCTCAATGAAGCCATTCCTTCCTCACCAAGTGGCACCTACTTTCTCTTTCCTACATCTCAGGCATGCGGCCACTTTTATTTCCTTCATGGAATGTATCACATGGTAACTCAACTCTATTATTGTAAGATAATGGATTATTCAGTGTTACTGGGGAAATTGATGGCTTATATGGGGAAAAAAATTAAAGTTAGATTCCCTATCTCACACCATATACCAAAATTTCCCAGGGAGACCATTCTTATAATATATAAAGTAAAACAGTAAAGTTTTTGAGGAAAATATAAGAAAATATCCTCATGACCACTGGATGGGGAGCATTTACTTACATAAGACCAATATTTCTAATACTGAAAATAACAATAACCACAGAGCAAAAGATGAACAAACATGACAGCAATAAAATTTAGAATTTCTGTTCATGGAAAAGCAGCACAGGGTGAATGTATTTTCTGATCAATCAAGAAAATTTTTAGTAATTGGGATAATTAAAGAATGCTTGAAAACCAAGATGCATAAGAAAAACAATTCAATAGGAAATGGGTGAAATACAAGGACAGAAGCTTCACAGGAGAGGAAACATGAGTGGCTAACTAAAAGAGGATGCATACTTAACCTTAGTGGTAAAAAGGGAAAGAGGAACTAATATCACAGAGAAAAACTTTTTATATCACTACATTGGCAAAAAGTTAAGAAAATCTGACAACAAGTTTTGATGAAGATGTAGGGCAGTGGGAACTCAAATATGAGTGTGGGAGTGTAAACTCAAACAGTTGCTTTAAAAAAACAATTAGGCATCATGTTATAAAGATAGAAAGGTCTATGTAGCTAAGACTTTAAAATCCTCCCCGTCTCTTCCAAGAGAAACTGTTGCATGTACACTGAGAATGTCTATGTATATTTGCAACGTGTTTGTTTAAAATTCCTTAAACAGGAAATAACTTAAATGTCCACACACAAAAGAATGGGCAAATAAATAACAGAATGCTCAAAATCTAAATACTATTCAACAGTCAAAGTGAGTAAGACAGAGCTGCACACATCGGTGGGGAAGAAATCCACAAAATAAAACAAACTACAGAAGAGAACATGCGAAACAGCCTGTTTTTATAAAATAAAAAAGGAAAAATAAAAAGTTATTGTTTAGAAATATATATGGTAAAACCATAAAAATGTATTTTCAAAATGAGAACTAAAATGATGTAAAAGATCAGTATAACAATCATATGAAAGAGAAGCAAGTGAGTGGGGCAGGAATGAGACAAATGGGCCATGAGCTGACAATGAGTTGAAACTGGGTGATGAATAAGGGGCTCGCTATGTATTCTCTCTACCTTTGCATATCGTTGCAATTTAAACAATGATCTCTTTGCTTATTTTTAAGTATGTGTATGTACAAATGTGTATTTCAAGTACTCCTGTGGAAATGTAAAGGCATGGGAATGAGATGGCAGAAGAACATACAGAGAAATGCAACTCTACTGGCAATGTTCTAATTCCTACTTTGACTGAGGAGTGCAGAGTATTTTTTTTTCTTCAAGGTCATACTTCCATAGCTTACATACATGTTACATGTATCTTATATGTGATGCCTACTTTATAATTTAAAAAGTAAGGGGAACAAACAAAGGAAGAGAGACAATGTGAGTGTATGAGGTGAATGACCAGCCCACTAATCCCTCTGCTCCCCACAGCCTATTGTACAGATGTGGAGACTGAGCCTCCATGTGGCTCCATGCCTGATGCCACAGAGAATATCATTTTGTTGAGGTCTACAAAAAAGACTGAGTGAAAGGTGAGGAAAGTCAAGAAAAAACAGTAGTCAGGGAGCCAGCTCTGGGGCACAAGACATTGGGAACATGAGTTACAACCACGCTGACCAAAATCATCAGGATCCAGAGCACACCACGACTGATGCCCCAGAGGTAGGCACCATCCTTAAATAAGCTGGCTCCATTTCCTTCCTATTTAAAAGAATATCTTTTTTGTTTTTTAAAAAAATGATATTTTCTTCATTTAAATTTACTTCTAACTGATAACATAAAAACATAAAAATAAAGCTGAGATATCGCTCCATGGTACAGTGCTTCCTCAACGTGTGCCAGGCCTTGGTTCATCCTCAGCACTGCAAAAGCAAACAAACAAAAAAATATAAAAATGACACAGCTTTGTGAGGTGCTGTGTGATACCTAGATATATTAGGTACATTGTGTAATGCTAAACCCAGGGTAGATAAATATATCTATCTCCCCAAATATTTATCATTTCTTTAAGGTGAAAACATTCCAAATCCTTCTAGCTTTTGGAAATACACAGTATATTATGTTATCTACAATGCAATGCCACCCAAAACCCCACTGGAGCATGTCACACGCTGATCCATTCTTCCACACCCCTCCCTCCTCTCTGTGGCTCCATTTCTACTTGTTCTTTGCTTGTGAACATGATACCACCCGAGGCTTGGAGCAGGCAGGTCGAAAGAGCCAAGTCCTGAGCAGAGCAGTTTGCAGCCCTGCTGACCCGCATACCCTGCATGAGGATGACTATGTTGTAAGCATTCCACCCCTGCTTTCCCGGCCCCAGAAACGCCGGCCAAGTAGGTAACTGTTGCATGTGTGTACACAGATAGCCTCGGCTTCCTCACCCTTCTACACCCTGGGTTTAATTGCGCTCACAAAGGTCCGCCCCCGTGATTCGCAGCGTCCCATTGGCAGTCACAAAGGCCAAGGAGCTGCAGGTTACAGCCACAATGCAGCCTTAGCTCTCCCCCATTGTGCCCAGCAGCAGCAGTAGTCGCGGAGCCATTGGGGGTCTTACATATCTCATACGTGCTGCAAAGCAGGGGAACAATGTGACAAATTATGAACAAGCTCTGAGCAGAGGCTGTGGAATTCTTCTTTTTGTCAGCTTCTGTCACGTGTCAGCTGGGCTGCTGGGCCAGGGGGAGGACAAGGGTGGGGGACATGGCAGGAGCAGGAGGCCAGCCCAGGGATGGGGACAACACTGCGGAATCTCTCTCCCTCTCTCTCTCTCTCTCTCTCTCTCTCTCTCTCCCCTCTTTCTCTCATTTACAATGCCTATCATTCTGACTCTAGTTCTTCTGTTTGGATCTAAATATCAATACTATTCATTCGTAAAGTAAACAAAAGACCCCAGCAAACTTTTTTGCAGTCCCTTCTCTCAAGGGCCAAACACAAAACAGCTCCATGACATTAACGATCAAGCTTGGGCATAACACTTCCTGCTCTTCTCTTCCGGTGCCTCGATTTCCTCATCTGTAAAGAAAGATATGATGACAGTAACAGCACCTGTTTCATTCAATTATCATGGAATCAAATGTCTATAATAAAAGATGCTTAGGACAGAATCTGGGACATAGTCCTCAAAGTGTGTGCCATTGTTTCACTATATTATAGTTATTTCAGTACTGGGGCTCAAACAGCACACATGCTAGGCTAGCACTCTACCACTGAGCTGTATCCCTAGCCCTAATTATTTTTGCTACCAGTATTGGCAGAAATATATTGGTGATTTTAACCATTCTCTTTCCTCTCCTGTGACCTCTTGCTCCTTAGCAGGTCATTCTAAGAAGAATCACCACTAATGTCGCCTTTGTATCTTAAAGTTCTTATCAGGGGGCAGGGCTCAAAGGTTCTTTGCCAGCCTCTGTTTCCAGACAAAAGATGATATGCCAAGATAGACTCTGACCAAATAAATTGACTGGAGGATGTCACTGTATAGGAACTGGAGGGCTTCTCTCAAGTTAGCTGCCCAGGTGTTGTTAGAAGACAAGTATCATGCTTTCTTAGGATAAGGACAAAAAAATCCCTTATGCAAATAACTCTAGAACATACCATTAATCATTTTAGAGTTCCAGGTACAGATCCTTAAGTTAAGGGCAGCCCTTTCTTCGTAGTCAATACCTGTTTTTGCAAAGCCCTTACCAAATTCTTAATTGCACTGATTTCTTCTTTTCTCTATTTGTTGAAGAGGCTTTAAGTCGTACCTTTTGCTGATATAGCTCTAAGTAGCTTTTATTTGATAGTGGATCATTCTGAGACCCAAAGCAGGACTCCTCATGAATTTGCCAATTCTTCACAAACCTTAGGGAAGTGAAAGAGGAAGGAGGAATCAAAGTTTAAAATACCTCTTGTTGAGTATCTTGTTGAGAAATCTTGAAAGGAGTCCTTTTATAATAGCTGAATAGAAAAAATAGAACAAAGCCTGGGTCTTTTTGTTGTTGTTGTTCAAGGTTGACCTTGAACCTGTAATCCTCCTGCCTCAGCCTCAAGAGTGGTTGGAATTACAAGTGTGTGCTGCTATCCCCAGTTCACTTCATTCTTTAGATTAGCAGTAGGCAGAGTAAAATGGCACCCCACTGTCTTCCTCCTAAGTATTAGAATAATTACTTGTGAGTTTGGGGCAATAAATACAAATTCGTTCTTTATGAGACTTTGAATACTTATTAGGTTTCTGAAAAGTAGTCAGTATAGGTGCCACAGGAAACTGGACTCTTCTAAAGACAGAACCCTCTGTGGGGTAGTGATCGATAGAGGAAACACCCATGGTTTATTTTGTCACAAACTGTGAAATCACTTGAGTTCTACAGCTGGATATCATGCTGAGCCCCATGACTGTGTCCTGCTATGGAAGAAGAGGGTGAGTCCTGCCTTCCAGAGTCTCCTTTCACTGGGAAACCAGTGCAGGTACAGAGGAAAACAGCCAGAAGACAGTCAAGGCAGCAGGGAGCCAATGCCCAGAAGATGCTGGAACCTTAAAGATGCTCAACCATCTACCATGCGTGGGGGCACAGGCCTCTAATCTCTGATACTTGGGAGGTGGAGGCAGGAGGAGTGCAAGTGCAAGGCCAGCCTAACTGAGTGAGAACCTGTCTCAAAATAAAAAGGACTGGGGAAGTAGCTCAGTTATAGTGCACCCCTGAGTTTGAGCCCCACTACTGAAAAAAAAATTAAGCCATGGAAGAGGGACTGGTTGCCACTGTTGATAGGAAGTCTCCACGGAACAGAAGCCTGGCAGGATGCTAACATTTAGCGGAAGGAAAGAGAAGGATGGGCAGCCCAGGAGGCTCCGGTATTGTGATTTCTTAGAACAGTCACTTCTTTCTCGTCTGACTATGGCAGCCATTACTAATCAATCACCATGAATCAGTCATCACTAATCAACCAAGCCTCCATTCTCTACTGCCCTAGTCTAGTCTAGGTTTAGAATCTTTCTCAACATAGCACTCCTGGTAGACACTAACAGTCATTTTCAGTTATTTCATAATGTCCAGTTTATCATCCTTCTAAGCAAGGGAAAGTGGAATGAGGAAGCACATAGGTCTAGGAGGAGGCACGAAGAGATAGACTTGGACCATGAGCAGAGGTTTGCTGTTGGCCCTGAGGAATAGAGGCAGATAAGTAGGATGTGGCCTTAACTCTCACATTATATATAAATATTGAGATGTGGAAAAAGGAAAAGGATTAGAAATTCCCGCCTGTAGTTCTGACAAATGGGTTAAACTGCAAGTCACTGTGTAAACTATTTATACTGAGAGCTATACATTTCAGGATGCTATTAGTTGAGCTGGGGTGAGTATTTTACTGAAAGAATAGACTATGAACCCAGAATTGCCTTTGCAGTATCCTTGAACAAAAGCCATCAAGAGTTCTGTACGGGGTGAAGGGTGAATCTCCCTTTAGAGCCTAATTTTGTAGCTTTGTGGTGGTCCCTCACATTGCCATCTACCCCACATCTACCTCTACAAACTCAGAGAGGGGTATTTTTGGCCAGGAAATGTTCTGTCTCCTCCTAACTATAATCTGTAGCAACTCAGAGCTTTAGTCTCTGTCCACCTCCCCATACCTCACTGGGAATGTGCTGAGGTTGGAATCTGATGCGAAGTCCCACTTTGACACCACTGGAAGAGAAATGTGTTTTTGCTTCTCTTTCTTTCTCTCCTTTCCCCATAAAACATCTCCTTATTCTCCATGTTCAGTAAGACAAGTTGCTTTCATAGTCATTGAGATGCCACTGGACCATAGGTACTCATTGAAGCCAGAGACTGAACTATCAAAAGAGCTGTAGGATTGTGATAAATCCAAAATGTATGTTCAGAGGTTGGGGTGTGGCTCAGTGGTAGAGTACTAGCCCAGCAGTCACAAGGCCTTGAGTTTGATCCCCAGTAGTGCAAAAATTAAACAAATCAACAAATAAACTCTATTTTCCACAACTGCAAAGAGCTCTTCCCCATCCCAGATAAAACCTCCTTCACTAAAATATGACTGCTTTGATTTCTTGCCATCTACATACACTCACTGTATAGATCCATGTAAGAAACAAAACCCCCAAGTAAAAGAATCCAGACACCAGGCACAAGTATATCCTGCAGACATCAAAATTATCAGGCAACTTCCCTCCCACCCTCCACATTCCAGAGAAGATTATAAATTGTCCCTAGAGAAGGAGGCCAACTAAAAAGGAAGATACCCAGTTGATATGCTAATCCCACAAAAGAAGCAATTGCCTCTCCCCCACTGCCAGATCAATGGGAGTAAGAAGTCTGAGTGACAATTTAGAAGTCGTCACTTATAGTAAACACAGCCGCCACCCCAATCTCTGGATAAGAATTTTATTTTTAGGAAGGCGAGGATGGCTTCTTTTTCATTTAGCTTGAAATTACAAGGTGCGTAACCTTTCCTTTTTTCTTTGCTCCAACATGGAAGCTTTCACACCAAATTTTGTTTCCCGACAAGAGAAGGAGAAATCACTGCCCTCCTCACAGTGCCAAGGGTCCCCCACCCCCCAAGCTTTTGTGTCTGCTGGAGATCTTGGATAGTACCCTGGCAAACTGCATTCAGCAATTTTATCCCGCTAGTCACAGCCTTCAAGGAATAAATATCTAATACCTTGTTCCCTGTAGTGGTTCAAAAGCCACTGTCACTGGGCTACATTGGTGGTTTAAAAAAAGACTATAATTCATATGCAAAGTAGAGGAGGATTTTCATGATTTCATAATAAAATGTTGAAACGCTTTGATCTGGAGTTGTAAGGAGGTGTGAAACAGTGCCCCCGAAACAGACAGATATTTGTGTAAGCACCCTTTCTGTATTGCCAGTGCGGAATAATAACATATCAAAGCCCCAACTTACCTCATCTGCCTGGTACAGCCAAGGCATAAATAAAGGGGAACAATGGAATTACTATTACTCACTCTCCGAGAGCCAGCGACATCACTGTATCCTTTATAATTGCTGGCAAGAAGATTAATGTTTTGTTAAATATCAGAGCAAGGTCACAAGGGGGCTTGCAGGCCTGTCTAAACATCTAAGCTCCTTCTCTCTCACTTGCCTCTTTTTTTCCCCCTTTGCGGAAATGAACTTGTAGCATTTCCTCTAATTATGGTGATTTTTGCTTCTGAAAGCAGGGCCTACATCATCACCTCGCTCTGAGCACGCTCACACACATGCGCACGTGCGCACACACATGCACATCTTCTCCAAGTGATATTTGGGGACAGGCTTGATTTAGCTGCAGCATATGGGCAATGTTGTTGTGAGGCGACCTTGCCCTTTTAGCCAACATGGATAATTCATTGCCTGTCACTGTGGACCAAAGCAAGGGCCTTGTGCTGAAGACATCCACTTTATTGGGGTCCTCAGGGGGCTCCCTCCCAAAGACTACCATCATCGTTCACTGTGCTTCTGTTATGTTTAGCCTGTATGCCTGTCCATACAGATGTTTCCAACAGCAAACAGTTCATGACCCAGAGAGAACAAAATATTTTGGCTTTCCCTGCCTTTCAGCACCTGTTTAAACCAAAGTGCCTTCAAATCTCCGTCCACAGATCAGAAGATGCAGCCAGCAACTGGACAGAGGCCACCTCACGGTGGAGCCAATCTTGCAGTGGGGTGGCAAGCCCAAGTTCCTGCACGCAATGACCCTTGCTGTCTGAATTCTCAGAACTGTTAGAGGATGACAAACAGTGGGTCTCAAGAAAGATCTATCATTTTCATGCCAGAAATTTCACATATATCTGTCAATTTGTCTGTACCACATCAGAAATTAACCCAGATCTTTCATGGTCATCCTTTCATCATTTATTCTACAGTGTTCAAAGCATTACCCAGTGCTATATCTTTGATTCAGCACTGGGCTCTAGTCATTTGTCATTCTGTATGATTTCTGCACTCTATGGCACACTTTAAAGGTTCTTCTGGATTGAATGACCATAGCAGGACTCTGGGTATGGTGGATGCTCTTTACATTTTCCCAGAGGGAGCAAATACCAACACTTAAGAGGGCTTGGGAACAACAAAAGGTCTTACAGTAAGGCTAAGTATATAATAGGAAGTGCTGAAGGGAATCTTTCACCTCTGACAGAGTCTGAAAAGAAGTAAAGCTCTGAAAGCTGAAAAGAGGTACAGGTGCCTTTCAAAGGGCTCCTCTATCTCACAACTTCATACTCCTACCCTGGGCAAAGGGTTTTTAAATTGCAGCTACAGTTTTAAGGAGACTTGCTTATTTGTTTGTTTTTCTTGCTTGCAGCTCAAGGAAGGATTAAGAAGCAAAAGAGACAGATTGGAATGAAGGTGGGTGTAAGAGGCAATTAAATGTGAAAGCAAGGTTGTCCAACTTGGGGACCTGCCTCAGCTTCTCTAATCTCAGTGACAGCTGGAGCACAGAGCTACAATTACCATGTGCAATCTCATTTCAGCATGAAATGAGACCAAAGATGCTCCACCTAGTATGGATGTCTGCACTTCCTGTGTTCTGTAGACCCTCAAGAAACATGTGAGGAGTCAGTAAGTGAATGAATGGGGATGTATAGATGGATGAGTGGATGGATGAGTATATAAAGATTCAACACAAAGTAGAATAAGCAAATAATTACTCAACTACACCATGACCTACAGTCCAGTTCTGGCTCACCACATCTTTTTTAAAAAAGTGTTCTATTGAAACACCACTGTGACCATTCTTTTGTGTTTTGCCCATTTTCATGATCTAACACAGAGTTGAAATATCATTATTGAGTAAATGTATGGCCTGTAAAACCTAAATTATTTGTTATTTGTTTCTTTGCAGAAAAAGTTCACCAACTTCTGAGCTATGCTAGATTTTCTGAGACTGTATGCAGTTTCTCCTTTTTTGCACTGTTATTGATTGTGATGGTTAATCTTGACTGGCAACTTGATAGCTTGAGAGGTCCAAAGAAACTAGTAAAGCACAGTTTTGGGTATGTTTGGATGAGTCATTGGAGTGGGACCTTGGACTATATCTGGTCATTTACTCCTTTTTCAGCTCTCTTCTGCTCTCTCAGTTTCTTGGCTGCTATGAGTTGAGCAGCTTTCCTCCACCATGCTCTTCTGCCATGATGTCTCTGGCTTAGAGTCAGCCAATCACAGACCCAACCCTCAGAAGACGTAAGCCAAAATAAACCTTTTCTCCTTTAAACTATGTATGTACAGTATCTGGTTACAGCAACACAAAAGTGACTTGTATGCTGATGAGAAAAACAAAAAATAGGCAGATGCTATGATTCAGATATTGTTTGCATGCATCCCCAGGGATTCATATGTAGGAAGTTTAGTCCTCAGTGTGGCACTTTTGGAAGGTAGTGGAACCTTTAAGAGGTGAAACCAAGTGCAAAGGGATTGGGTCTTTAGGCACTGCCCTTGGAAGGAATTAGCAGAGCTCTCCTGGGATCCCTGGGTAGTCTTCCAAAAAGGGTTGTTATAACAGAACAACCCTGGCCACTCTCCACACTCTCTGGCTTCCTATCTCACCAGGCGATCTCTCTCTTTTCCACACACTTCTGCAAAAATGCCATTCACCATAAAGTGACTTAATTAGGGGGAGTTCTCACCAGATCTAGCTCTACACTATTTAGTCTTTCAGCCTTCAAACTTGGGAACTAAATAACGTCTTTCTCTACAAATTACACAGCCTTACATAGCTCATGATGATAATGGAAAAAATGAACTAATGTAGTAATGAAACCACATCATGCACTGTTTTGCACTAGTAGACATGCTGGGCCATAAATAATTAAATAAGCATATTTTGGTAGAACAAGGGCAATAAACCAAGGCAACCATGTCATCTGGAACTCAGCTGAACAAATGATAATCTCTTCCACAGCACAATAAAGAAAAGTCAATGTGATGGATTTTTTGAGAGCCTACAAAGTATACACAAAACAACATTTTTGTGTTTAAGGAATTTTAACACTAAAGTAAAAGACATTTTTCTGGTGCTGATTTGCACTATATGCTATTTTTTCACGTGATTGCATTCACTTTAGAATCTAAGAAGCTATCCCCATGATACCTCAGAGTCTTTTAACCTTAACTTATAAATATGATGAGCAGTATTATTTATGCTCACCCAAGTGTGCATGCTGAATCTTTTTCTCCTGCTGGGCTGGGAAAATTACCTTACTTTGCTTCTCATGATCTGGGAAGACCAAGGTAACAGCTGCTAAGATAAGATGAATCTAATTTTGTGCCCCTTAACATGTCAGTAATGAAAACAGAGCAGGTTGGTAGGTCCCAATTATCTCCTTCAGGTCCATCAACACCAGCAGGTTGGCAGAAAAGTCACAACAACACATGAATTTTTCCAAGAAAGCATAGCTATTAGGAGCAAACGTGGAAGTCTAGCTCTGTGCCTTAGAGATCAGTCCTGCATGAACTTGGCAAAACCGACCCTCAAGGAGGAAGGGAAATGGAAGCAATGGAGGGTAGATTTTATTATTCATCTTTTTGTCATGGTCACATTCTGTGTAGTATAATGTCACTGCCTTCTGATATGTCAATTAAGAGCCTTGCTGGTCACCAGGTAAAGCTGCAATCTTACTCCTATTAGTCACTGGGAAGGTCAATGCATTTGGCTTATATAAAGGCCCACATTAATTGCTACCTCCTGATTTTAGTGTTCTTGTGCAGTCCCCTTAAATTGAATAAGAGCTAGACCTAGAGACTTGCTCCTAATGAACAGAGTACTGCAAAAAGGATGAGATGTCATTTCTGAGGCTAGCATACAAAAGTTTGTGGATTTCACCTTGCTTACCTTCTCTTGGCTTCTTGCTTGCTCTATTGAAACAAGTTGTCATGTTGTGAGCTGCCCGATAGAGGGTTCCACATGAGTAGGAACCAAGGTAGCCTCTAGCCAGTAGTGAGGGAGGAATTAAGGCTTCAGTCCAGCTGACCACAAGGAACCAAATTACCCAACAACTCCAGGAGTGGGCCTGGAAAACTTGAGTTGATTGCAACCCAGCTGACACCTTATTTGCAATTTCACAGGTCAAAATCCAGTAGACAGCTAAGCTGCATCCAGATTCCTGACCTATAGAAACTGTAAGATTATTCTTTTTCTTTAAGCTAATACATTTCAGGATCATTTGGTATGCAGCAATGAGTAACTAATATCAAAATTTGCCTCCTAGCTTGCTTTGCCCCTTGTCAACTTTAGTTCAAGTGTTCCATCTTTGTAACTATCAATGTGTCTACCACCTTTTGTTTGTTTTTTATTTTGAGGACTTAAAAGAAACTCTATACTAGGATAAATGACTGATTTGTCAGCTGTTAATTTCATGCAGGAGACTGTTAATTTCTTGCTGGAGAAATTCTGTTCTGGTTACTATTGCTGAATAAGCAACTACTGGTGGAAACCTAGTGGTTTAAAGCAATGTAACTTTACTATATCTTCTAAATTATTTAACTCTAAAATTTCGGCACTTGGTGGTTGGTCAATTTACTTGGCCATCAGTTGATGTCACACAGAAGTATTCAGTGGATAGCTGGTCTGATCCACAAGGCCCAAAGCAGCTTCCTTTGTGTCTGGAGCTCTTGACAAAAGCAACTGTTAGCAATGTGAGATTTCATCAGAACACCTACATGAGGCCTCTCCAGCATACTGGCTACAGGTAATCTTTCTGCTTTCATGGAAGATGGCTTCACCAAGAACAAGAATCTCAATAACTCTAGCTTTGTATTCATTCTCTGAAGAAACACTCCTGATCAAATGGAACACCTCATAGATAAAATGCTAGATCCAAGAAATATTGGGTGGGAGAAAGATAATATAGTTCAAATAAGTTGGAAATCATTGCCTTTCTCTAATTGCCTCTTGGATGGCCAAAATACACATTGGCATATTAAAGACTTTAAAAGTCAAGGGCACAACTTGTTTAATCAAAGCTTCCCCAAATATATTGACTATTGAATTCTAATCTTGTTTTCATATAAAAATAATTACGTGACACTGGAAATAAGGCAAAAAGTTGGTAGTGTGTTCTTTAAATATCAATTATGGTAGCAAAGGCCATTCAAGGGCTAGCCAAGGCAATGCTGCCCAGTAGAATATTTTCTATGATGGAAGCATTCTGTGTTATTCACTGTGGCAACTGCCAGCTGCATTTGGCTACTGAACACTTAACATGTGACTAGCAAGACTGGAGAGCTGAATTCTAATTTTATTTATTTATAATGTATTTAAGTAGTCAAATGAGTCTAGTGGCGACCATATTGGATAGTATTAAAATACTATTGAAATACTTTTAGTTCATCTCATTATATTTTCCACACTTCCTGAAGTTGCTATGTCCCCTGGTGCCCTCAAATCTTTCCAGCTACCTCCAGGATCAACTAACTGAGTGATTCCTGACCTTTGAGGACTCCCTCAGGAGACACTGTTCAAAGATGAGGTCGATATGGTTGTGATAGCTAATTTTATGTGTTATCTTGGCTGGGCCATAGGATACCCAGAGAGATAACTAAGCATTATTCTGGGTATGTCTGTGAGGGTGGTACCAGATAAGATTAGCATTAGATTTGGTAGACTGAGTAGAGCAGATTGTCCTCCCCAATGTGGGTGGGCATCACTCAGTCAAGCAAGGTCCTGGGGAGAAGAAAAGAGAAAGGAAACAATTCATTCAGCCTAGCTACATAAGCCAGGACTTTGACCTTCTCTTGCCTTTGCCACACATAGTTTGCAGGTGTTATGGCTTGCATCTGGATGTCCCCCCCAAATCGTCATGAGCTCATTTGTGGAGCTTTGGAGAGGTTGCTGGATGATGAGTGTGTGATGCTGGATTAGGATGTGTGATACTGAGATTAAGGAGATGTATGATAACTAAATTGGTTTAGCATAGTTCTGGGAATGGATAATGGAAGCCCACCCTGAGCGTGGGTGACATTAATCAATAGGTTTATAGCCTGGGAGGAATATAAAGGCACAGAAAATGGTAAGCTGCTGTTGCTTGCTTGCTTGCTGCCTCCTGCTTGCTCTGCCATGGACTGCTTCTCCTCTGTGGTGCCCCTTTACCATGCCATCCTGCCTTGGAGCCAGCCATCTATGGTCTGAAACCTCTACAAACTGTGGGCTGAAATTAACCTTTCCTCCTTTAACTTGTGAGTGTCAGTTATTTTGTCTTATCAACAAGAAAAGTAACCGAGACAGCATGTCTTCAGTCCCTGACTGGAATCAACACATCTATACCACAGGTCTGCTATCAGACTTTCTGACTCTACTATAACACTGGCTTTCTGGGGCCCCCAGAGTGCAGATGACCAATCTAGAGGCTTCTCTGCTTCCATAATCACAGGAGCTGATGCTGTATAATAAATGGTTGTTGGTTCTATATCTCTGGGGAACCCTGACTTATAGAGTGGATCAAACACTCACTGAGGATCTGGTCCTTAGAAGACCCAATGCTCACTGCTGCTGCCTTCTCATTGGCTCATACTGTGCTATTTAATCATGAGGTGGTGGCAATCTTGGGAATAGGATCATAGCTTCTCAGGACAATGATAAAGTTGGAAGCTCTGAAGCCAGATTCTGAGTTGACATTTGGGCTCTATCACTCACTGTGAATATTTGGAAATGTTTCTTGACTTTTTCGGATCTTGATTTGTATAAAATTGAAAAAAATAATAAGAAAACTTGATAAAGCTATGACAAGTGGACTCATCCCTAACACTTGAAAGGCCAAAAAAAGACTATTCAAAGAGCCTCCAGATGCAAGATAGATTTATCCACCCCTGCTCCAGATACCCCTTCACCAAATACCCCAAGTAAGTTAATAACTGCCTATGTTAGGTAGCTTTCTGTTACTGTAACAAATACCTGAGATTATCAACTTATAGGGGAAAAACTATTTATTGGGGCTCACAGTTTTGAGGGTTCAGTCCATGGCCCTGTTGCTTTCGGGCCTGTGGTGAGGCAGCACATGATGGTGGGGAGTGCATGGCAAAGCAAAATCCTTCACTTTATGGCCAGGAACAGATAAAACAGTAAGAGAGGGAGCTGGGTCCCATTCTCCTCTTCAAGGGCATGATCCAAATGATTGGAAGATATCACACTAGGGCCCATCTCTTAAAGTTTTCCATCTCTTCCCTATAGCATCAAGCTAGACACCATTTAACACACGTGTCCTTGGGGAACATTTCAGATCCAAAATACAGCACCTTCTTTGGGGCTTAGGGGCACTCACTGGTGGTACCATCTTCCTTCAAGAAGATAGACCCAGGAAAAAGATGTGTGCAGCTCTAGACAAGATATGCCAAGATCTTGGGTGCCCCTGGTGTTGTCTAAAAGAGGGCACATAAGATCCAGGTAGACATATGCTTTTGGCCCCAGAGTCTCCCACACCATAAAGAAAAACACAGTCATCAAAGAACAGAGCAGAGCTCATAGAACAAGCATGCTCTGCATGCACTGGGCTCCAAGGTGGGTATAGAGGTGAAGAGTTAATGATTACTTAGAACAGAGAGACACCTGGTAAAGATTCTGTAAATTGCTACTATATTTCATTTCAGTTTCACCATGGTATCAAGCTGTGTAAAATTCAACTGCCCCCTGAACCTAAGACCTACTAACAGATGACAAGGAATAAACTTTATTTGAATTGGAGAGAAAATAAAGCCAGTTTATTCCTTCAAAGAGAGTTCAAGGAGGTGATGGAATAAGGAGACAGGAGGCCTCAAGTTCCCAGAGGCCATTGTATTCTGGATTCATAAGGTCAAATTTTATAGCCCTGTTACTGCCACATTTCATAATCCCTATCAAAGAGATACTATCTATTTCATCTCTACATCAAATAATAAAAATGGCTTCTATGTTTTCTTATAACGAAGGCTAAAAAAAGAAGCACATGTGATACAAGAATTAAAGAGGTAGAAACATATTTCTAAGAAGACATCATATGTGCAGAGTTGCCCATGGAAATGTAAGTTAGAAAAACGTAAATTACCCAGAAAACCAGAAAAAGAGTTCTAGGAAAGGAGGCATAAAAATGAACTTAAAGTCATATACTTACAAGCAACTTTGGGCTGAAACTAGAGTGAAGTAGGAAGGTTCAGAATGTGCCCACTCTGGGGAAGGTACAAGTACAGGGTCACCTGAAAGTGAGTGCCTCCTTAAATCTGAGTCCTTAATCCCTGACCCTCTCACGCTAGAATTCTAAAGCATCCTTTGTGTTATCAAGGTTTGTGGCTATTTTTATTTTATTGAGGTTAAAAAACATTTAGCAGTAGATCTACCTTCTTAACAAACTTTTACTTTTACAATATAGTGTTGTTTATAAGCAAAATGTTATACAGCAGATTTCTAACAGTTACTCATCTTGTATGATTGAAGTCTGTGATTTTGACTATTTTGAATACCTATGAAAGGGAATCATGCAGTGTTTGACCTTCTGTGACTGGCTTATTACACTTAGCATAATGTCTTCACGGTTCATTTATATTCTCATATATCACAAGATCTCCTTCCATTGTTTTTATATAAGCATGTTTTCCTTATCCACTCATCCTTTGATGGAAATTTAAATATAAGATCTGAAACTGTAAAACTCCTAGAAGAAGACATAGGAGAAAAAGCCTGATGACATTGGTCATGGTAACAATTTCGTGGATATGACATCGAAAGCACAAACAACAAGAGCAAAAATTGACCAGTGGGAATATTCCAAACTGAAAAGCTTCCACACAGCAAAAAAAAAACCATCAACAGAGTAAAAAGTCAAACTACAGAATGGCAGAAAATATTTGCAAACTATACATCAGATAAGGGGTTAATATCCGAAAGCATTACCACAGCTATTGTCCAAATACCAAAAGATAAATGTCCGTGAGGATACAGAGAAATTGGAACCCCTGTCCCCTATTGGTAAGAATGACAAATAGTGCAGAATTTCCTCAAAAATTAAGACTAGAACTATTACATGATCTAGCAATCTCAATTTTGAATATTTATCCAAAAGAATTACAATCAGTACACTAATATTCATTATAGCATTAGTCACAATAGTCAGATGTGGAAATAACCAAAGTCTTTAAAAGTCCCAGCTAAGCTTTGAAATTCTCGAATATGCCAGTTGACAGATTAACACACAAATACACTCTCTATATTATGTGCACACACCAGAGTTTGGTGGCAGCTTTAGGATGGGTGTGCCAAGGTTTGGAATAGTTAGGGCTTTTCCCCAGCAGAAGCCACCCATCCCTAGATGTGCAGAAAACATGTACATCTGGAGCTTCATCTTGCTTTCAGCTCAACTGAGAGGCTCCCTGAGACTGTGAGCTGGGGTGAGCTTACAGTGGGTGTGAGAAGGGGCAGACCATGTCTTCTAGTCCCCAGTAGGTGCCAGGGAGGAAGGTAAGCTAGGCAAGCCCATAAATACACATATACTCCTTAGGATATTTGTCTCTGTTTCTGTAGGTATTTGTGTTTTCCTCTAACTGTTTTGCATGTCATTGGAAGTTAAAGAAGACATATTGTACATCCTAAAGAGAAGCAGTAAAAATAATTTAACTTATTTCTTTCATGTCTGAGTGTATTAATTCTTGCTTACATAAGGAAATACAAAAAAACAAATTGTAAACAAGGAATCATTTGGAATCAGATTATGCATGAATAATGGTACACATTTTCATTTAAAATGGGGGGAGCGAATCTAGTTTTACTGCCAGTGGCTTTAAAAAATGTTTTTCTTTTTCAAAAGAAATTACTCAGTATGTAATAAAAACATGTTTTCTCCTCTAAAAGGATTAATTTACCTCTTGTGTCATGAGAAAATAAATGGAATCAATATCTCAATTTTCCTCCTCTATGGAGGAAGACAATCTCCAAATTTGAATCCTAAAAAATGGTCATTTAGCCTTGATTTCCTAATTTTCAGGGTTTTTTTCCTTTATACCTGCTCTGTTACTAACATTCTCCTTGCAACCTCAGATATCTTCAGGTTCTCTGCTTCCTTCTCCAAATCCGGACTTCCTTTCGAGATGCCCCCTTTCTATCTGGTGATACCCTCATCTCCCTGTATCCCCCTAAGACAGAGAAACACAAAGCAAAAGGATGAGCAAAAGGGCAAGTTAAGCAGTGCAAAAGCAAGGGGCCAACCTCATCTCTAACTCTGACATGTGGTGTGACTGTGAATTTGGTAGCCAACCTTGCAATCCCTGGCCTTTCTCACTTAGGAGAGAGAAGACAAATAGATCTTACCTGGCAAGGCAGTTCTAAAGAATGAACGCATGGAAAGTGCTCAGCACAGTATGATGTGGGCTTCATTTTACTAAAGTCCTCATTACTTTCCTCTTCTTTGTTATGTTGGGATGTAGGCATTGTACTTAGAAACAATCCTCTGTTTTTACTTTGCGACCCAGAATTCACCTTCCACTTGCTCCAAGGATCACTGCAATGATTGCTCGCATTTTTCAGTTTTACCTTTGTTGAATCCCAGACCAAAGAGCTAAAAGGATCCTTTAGGACTCATCTATTCATTTACACAAACAACAAATATTTATTAAGTGTCAATGACATGTTGTCTTGATCTAAACCATAATACATGCAAAGCACTGTACTAGACCCTGAAACATAGATGTGGTCAAAACACAAGGACCTTTGCCCTTGGGGTGTAAACTACCAGTGTTTCAGGCCCTGTGACATATGCTGGAATGCATGATAACCAAGACTTGGTAGCTTCTCTCCAGACACTCACAGGTTGTGAAGGGACACAGACTAACCAACTCCTTCCAATATAGTGTAGGGAGGACCAGAAAATAAATGCACTCATAATGGAGGAGAAAGGGGAGAGGAAGAGGAGACCAACTGTGCTCAAAAAGTAGAGTCTGGGCTGGGGATTTAACTCAGTGGTTTCGCCACCTGCTGTGCAAACACAAGGACCCGAGCTTGATCCCCGGTACCAAAAAAAAAATAGTTGAGTCTTCCCAGAAGACGAATCCTTCTCCTTGGTCTTAAAAAACACATAGAAACCCAGCAAGAGAGGAGGGCAGGAGCACAGCATGCACAAAGGATGCAGAGGCAGGAACTCCAATTGAACTTACTCAATTATTTCTTTAGATCAATATGGACATTATATGGGTATCTTTTATTTTTATGACATGACACTATCATTGTATATTATATCACTCCAAGCCCACCTACTTTCCCTATTGAATCCTCTTCACATTGACTTCCATGCTCTTCTGATACACCTCTATTACTTTTTTTGAGCAACTCCTTGCTTTCTGGCACCAAAAGATGATCCAGATTCATCTTGAATTTTCTCTGTCTGGCCCTGGAGCCAACTATTCCTTCAAGGAGTTCTTGGTCAGGGTTTTTTAAGCAAAACAGTGGCAGAGTTTAGGATGCCAATTAGACTGAAGCCAGGGAGAAAGCAGACGTGCAAGAAGTAGAGGGTGTGATGGAGTAACAGGCCTTTGAAGGGCACCAAGGGTGGGTGGTAAGAATGAGGGTGAGTACACATGTCTGAGGGATACTGTCCTATTTTTCACTCCTCCTCTCGGAAGTTAAAGCATTCATACAAGGTAAGCATTAAAACTCAAATCATGGAATATTGGGATTTCATTCACCATGCCTCCCAAGGACATTGTGAAGCCATCCATTGTCCTCTAGTTTGGGTGAGCCACTCCTGGGCTTGTGACCCTGTGGAAATATCACTCTTGGGCATCTGTATCTTTACTTTCAAAGCAGATTCTAAGCTTCTCGAGCACAAAAGCATGTAGTTTACAATGCCAAATGCAGCTAAAATCAGAAAATAGATCCATACTCACAGTAAGTGCTTAGAAAATACCTTTCGGCTAATTGATCCTACAGTGATTCTGTACGAAGATGCAAGGAATTTTCCTGCCCTTTGGCACTGATGTGATTTCAGTATTACAGAAAGCTATCATTCCTTTGATATAAAATTATAGGCGAACAAAATATCTGAGAACTTCATGTACTCTAGACTTTGTATTAAACACTACAGAATTAGCTCTTTTCGTCTTTACAACAAAACAAGGGCCTATTATTATCCCCCTTTTTAGATGAGGAAACTGAGGCCTGGGTGCATACTGTTAATGAGGATGGGGCCCTCATTTGAACCCACACCATATGACCCTGGAGCTAGGCTTGAAATTATACCACCACCTTGTCACATGTTTCATTCAACATAGATTTATTGAGCATCTATTAAACATCATGCACTGGGGACACAAGGGCAAAGATGGACAAACAAAACAAACCATTATGCACTTTTTCCCTTAAATCATTTTATCCAGGACTTACCAAGAGCCATAGCTCTCTGTGGTTTCTAGAAGGGCTTCCTGACCCACCAAAGCTCACCAATATGGCAGATCTGGTTAATTGAGTTCAAATCTCCACTGTCCCACTTCATAGCAATGTGACTTGGGGCAACATCTCAGCCACCTTTGCTAAGTGAGAATAATACTAACTGACTTCATAGGAATGCTGTGAGGACTCAGGGGGATGCTGTACCTAAAGCAACAGGACTTGGCTTAGCCAGGAAGTAAGCATTGCACGAGTGTTCACATAATTTCTAAATCAACTTCATGGTGATGTGATTTGTGGCATGGAACTGCCCCATGACTGTTGTGCAGTGGGATGAGTTCTGAATGCATTCACCGAGGAATCTGCACCTACCATATCAAGAGTCAGATATGGCTTTATCATCAGCGTAATTATATCTGTTTCATGGCAGGGATGAACGGGTTCATGGCTTCAGAACTGTGTTGAAGACATATTATATACTCAATAAATACAAGGCATTTTTATCATGATTATTAGCTGTCAAAAGCCACTCGCTAGAGAGAGAAGCTCAGAACAAAGGAGGACAGCTCTAATTTTAGTGGAAAAAAAATAGTCAAACACTCTTCTGAGAATGTACTATAACAATCCAGCCAGGCAGCAGTTGAGGAGCAGCCCTTGTGTCTGATAGGGACTGTCACCTATTAGAGCCCCAAAGACCTCTGAACTTCAGATGTGCACACAGGGAGTGACCACCAGAAATCCCAGCAGTGTCCTGCTCCTTGTCCATCCAAGGGTCTCATAAAGGGAAAGCAGCCCCTCCCTGGGACACAATCAAAGAAGTTGCTGCCAAGAGAGATCCTCCCCTCTTTCCTTCAAGAGCTTTGATGATACTGCCAGATCGCTGCCTCCCATCTGCAGTCCGGAGCTTCATGTTTTAATAAAGTCTTGCCAAATAGCCATGAATGTAGACTCCCAGGAAAACAAACACTAGGAGAAGTATTTTTGTCAAGGCAGGAGCCCTGCAGTGGCTGGCTGCTCTTGCAGATAAGATATCTGTTCACCTTTCATAAATGTCAGGCTTGAAATAAAAAAGACAGGATAATGAGGTCTTATTTCCACAGAAGCAAGTGTGCACCTACTAATTAACCCATAGACCACTTACAAACATGCTGTTTAGATGCTTTTACTGCAACTGTTAGATGCACAAATAGCTTGGGCTCAAATGATCTGATTTTCTTACCCTCCTTTGCTATTTTAAAAATATTTTAAATGGCTCTGATGAGTCCACATCTGTTCATTCATTTAGCACATGTTTGTATTATACCCACTGTGTGCAAGGCATAATACCCACCGTGTGGGACAGTGGGGGTCTGAGGAGGCAGTGTTTTATGAAGAGCAGAGGCTCTGGCACCCAACTTGGGAATTTGAACTTCAGCCTCATCACCTCACATGTGGATTAAAAGGCCATCAGCCTCCCTAACTCATGCTAAAAGCTGATAATGCCACTGTCTCCTATAAGTTGTTGTTCCAGGTAAATGAGAGCTAGCAGGTGAAAAGAGCTACCTCTTACGAAGAAGGAGCAAGTCAAGGAAAGAATGAGGACAAGCTGGAGAAGAGAAGAGAAGCAGGACAAAGAAGAAGAGATGATGGAGGTGACACATGAGGAAAACAGACGAGGATGGAGATGGAGAAGGAAAAGATAAGACCTCTGTGTCACTGACCTTCTGCTATGGTAGGAAAGGCTAAAAGAGGTACAAATAATTGCAGTGTTTTCATGTCAAAATCTTAACTTTTTAGGAAATGGGGATTTAGCTCCGTGGTTCTGCTGACTGCCTCAAAATCCTAACTTTTCAGTGCCTCAGAATGTGGCTGTATTTGGAGACAGGGCTTTGAAAGAGGTGATGAGGTGAAAAGAGAGCCTGTGGCTGATCCCTGGTCCAGTCTTCCTGGTGTCCATGTGAGGAGATTAGGACACAGATGTGACTACAGAAAAGATCAAGAGACAGGGAGAGCCATCCATCTACCAGTCAAGGAGGGAGGCCTCAGAATGTAACCAACCCTGCCAACACACTGATCTCATACTTCTGGCCTCCAGAACTTTGAGGAAATAGCTTTCTGCATTTAAGCCACTCACTCTATAGCATCCCTGTTATAGGCATAACAGACACTTAAAGAAGGCAACTAAACCTTACAGTGGGATTAGAAATCAGAAGTTAGGGAATTGGGAGGAAGCCATGGGATGATGTTTTTGGAGTCCTTTAGCAAAATCCCAGAACGCAGATGTATGGCACTGTGTGTTTATAGAATGGAGAAGAATCACAGCTGGCTTGGCAGGTGGGTGTAAGAGGTAAAGGGGCAAAGGTGTGGTCTGCCTGGTCCACAGAGGCTTTGAATATATGTTCTGAAGATGATTGAAAGCTCTGGATAAGAAGTGGATTTCAGAGGTGGAAATCAAAGGGAGAGAAACTATTCCAAATCTATCACATGAGATATTTATATGTAAAAAGTGTATTCTATAAAAGAAGCTCATGATCTTTACTCTAGAAACGATGATTTTTACCTTCCTTACCACCAAAACTGTTTAACTCTTACTTATGAATTGCTGGATTTAATTCTAACAACCCACAGTAGATTGAATGGCCTCTGTAAGATATATCTGTGTCCTAACTCCCAGAACCTGTGTATGTGACCTTATTTGGAATAAAATAGGTCTCACAGATGTGGTTAAGAACCTCCAGAGTAGATAATCCTAGATAATACAGGAAAGCCTTAAGTCCAATGACAAGTATCCTTATAAAAGGCATAGAGGGGAGACATACAAGAAGACAAGGACATATGAAGATAAAGCAGTTACAAAGAACTGTAACTGGAATGTTATGGAATGATGCAGCCACAAACCAAGGGAGGCCTGGAGCTGCCAGAAGCTGAAAGAGGCACAGCAAAATTCTCCCCTAGAACCTTAAGGTACAGCCCATTATTACCTGGGTCCTATACTTTTAACCTCCCAAACACTGAGCTAATACAGTTTAGTGTTTTCAATTTCCAAGTGCAGAGGGAGGGTGCTGATTCCCGTGTGGCCAATGAGTAAAGTGAGGCTCTGCTCACAAGTGAGTGAGTCACTGATCACCTGGACCCAGGAACCTTCTCAGTGGATACCCAGGCCCTAAATGTTGTCTGTGACATCAAGGGACATGTGGTAGATGGATTAGGAAGCCAGTGAACCATCCTTGAAAACAGTGATGTAAGAAAATATCTTGGAGCCCTGCGACTTTAACCAAGAGATGATGGCTAGGTGCAAGGCAAGGTCAAAGAAAACTGAGGTCACCACGATCCAACGGATGGCAGGAAGCATGACCAAAAAAGACCCCAAATTCCAGGTTAAGAAACTTGTAGCTGACTTGTAACAAAACTGCTTACCAAAGCCAGTCCTTTGGATTCATTGTTGACAAGATTCATCCTTACTCCATAGCTGAACTGTCAATCTCTGGCTTTGCATGGGACAACAAAAGCCCTGTTGCGTGAGCACAGTAAAGTTTATCAGATTGACTGCACTAACAGAAAACATCTCAATATAAGAACAGTATTTATAGGCCATTAGAGCTAGGGATGAGTGACTTCTAGGTGAGTCTTACAAAGGAGGAAAGTGGGTGAAACAGGACAGACTTTATAGCAGAGTGTTTTTGGAGTAATGAACGCAGTGAGCTCTTCAGGATAATCTAAAATGATCTAGTCTGGAAATCCTTAATCACACCTCTAAAGACCTTTTATTCCAAATAAGGTCACATATACAGCAAACTTTGATGAGTACATTGTGAGCTATGAAAAGTATATAGTTGAGGTGATTCCCAGGATCAGTATCTCCTGGAATCAACAGCAAAGTTATCTTTACTAAGTTCTATGTTGTTTAACACAGGCAGAAGAAACAATAGTGGTTTAAGCTCTACTAGATATGTACTGGATATGGTCTACCATGTTATAGACACTGTTAGAGGGCTGTGTGTGTGTGTGTGTGTGTGTGTGTGTGTGAATGTGTGTGTACACCTACTTTCATAAAGTTTGAATTCCAGTTAAAGTTTGGGAGGATGAGGAGGATGAAATAGAACATAGTAGTCCCTCTTAATTCATGATGGATTGGTTCCAGAACCTTCCATGAATACCAAAATCCATGGATGTCCAAGTCCCTTATATAATGTGGCATAGTATTTGCACATAACCTACACACAACTTCCTCTATATTTAAATCATGTCTAGAATACTAAAAATAGCTAACACAATGTAAATGGAAGTAGTTGTTGTACTATAATGTTTAGGAAATAATGACAAGAAGAGTCCATACATTTTTATTACAGATGCATTCTTTTAAAATATATTTTTGGTCCACAATTGGTTGAATCCTTAGATGTGGAGCCTGTGGATATGAGAGTTGGCTATATTCCATAAGTACATACGGAAAGATAAATTTCAAAAAGTGCTAAATTCTAAGGATAAAAGTAAAGCAAGAAAAGAAAATGGGGACTGTCATGGGAATGGAAAAATATTAATAAGCATTGTGGGACAGATTTCCCGGTGACAATGCAAGATTAAGGAATGCCTGCTTAAATAGAAGGTGTTGCTCCAGAACATCTGAGATGTTGGCCAGTGTGTGTGAAGAGGCCAAGAAGAGAGTTTCCTGGATGTCTTTGGCTGGGCAGCCTTCCTTCCACAGAACTTCTGGAAGACCTTTGTGCCCTGGGGAATATGTTTACAGAAGACACCTGTCAGCAAAGAATGCCTATCTGGTGTGCAGGACAACTGGCTGGAAGCCACTGGGAGCCAGTCAGAGAGTTGTCCCTGTGACTGTGGAAAGTGTGGGCATCCCATGGGGCAGTGGTAGCTCCTTCAGTAGAAGGTGAGGGCAGAAGAGTGTGACGACCCATGAGCTTCTCTCGGGCTGTTCTACCAGGACTCAGGAGCCATCCTGCCTGGGAGTTGGTAACACCCATTCAGCTTTAATCTGTCCTTTCTGTTCCTATCATAGAATTGAGTCCAGTGTTTGTTGAATGAATGCAGAAAAGACTGGAGAAGGAAACCAGCTGGGCACCATGTCAACAGAGGCAGTTTGTGGAACATAACGGGTTAACTAATTTTTAAATTTGTATTTATTTATTTATTTTGTTTTTTGGGACAAGGTCTCACTATTTAGACTAGGCTGGCCTTGAACTTAACAATCCTCCTCCTTTGTCCTCTCAAAGGCTGGGATTATAGCCAGATGCCATCCAGGCCCCTCTGCATCCCTCCAACACTCCCCACTGATTAAGCAGGAATTTTAATTTATTTTATTACTCTTTCTATGTCCTTCAGGGCATTTCCGGGTACCTGGGAACCTGTGCCCATGCTACTTGGCCAAGCGGATGACAGCTCTGCTGAGCCTCTCAGCCTGCACTCCAGGACTGCTGCACCCCTTCCCCAACCATGGTAGCCAACTCACGGGACTTGTTCACCTCAAACACTGCATGCATCATAGATGAAGCCAGAAACTGAGTGTCTGCTCCTTATGCACCACCTCCTGGCCCATTGTGGATATAATCGATTTGCTCCTGAGACCTTGGCCTCAAAGCTTCAGGAAAGAACTCCCTTGCTCCTGCAAGTGCTGTACCCTGGAGAGGAGAAAGGGCCCCACGGAGGTGTCCAGCCTTGTGACGTCAGTGTCAGCCTCTTCTCTCCAACCCGCAGACTTACAACAAAGCCCACTTCCCCTCTCTCCTTCCTGGTTTCTCTCAGGCCCCTCCATGCTGGCTTCAATGTGGTCTTACTGAGGACCACCCCAGGCCTTCAGCCAGGTCTGCATGTCACCGGACTATCATGTGCCAAGGGGACAGTTCAGGGGAACATTTTTCCCAAGAGCCTCTCTGACCTCTTATAAATTTGGGGATGCAAAAAAGAGGAGGGAAACTGCCCATTTTTGCTCTGCTACATCCTAGCCCAGTGTAAATGCATGTGTGGGGAAGTTTAGGACACAAATGCATCCATAAAGTGCATCTAGGCCTCCAGGGCTGTCAGGGCACTGGGAGCCACCATTTCCCTCACACCCTGCACGTTTGTTCCCCTCAAAGCAGACAATTAAGCTGCTCCTCCTCAGACCTCTGGGACCATGCTCAAGCTTCCGGGCAAGCCAGCTTTGTGACTGTCGCTCTGCTCTGACACACCCCAAGATGCCCCCTGTTCTCAGTCTCCCTCCTCCCTCCAGGCACTGCTCAGCTCCACAGGCTTCTGAATCACCCTCTTCAGAAACATTTTGTTCCAATAATTTTTTAAGCTTGCCATAAAAACATGGAATTATTTTTTTAATTTGAAATTCATTTTCAGTCTTCTTTTATAGATCTGTCATTTATACAATGGCTGGAAAACTTTCTAAAATCAGATATAATTTATGAATCCCTTCTTTTCGGCATAATGTCATTTTGTACATTAAAATGATAATGACTGGAGGGATCAGATGTGTCTCTCCCTCAGGGAGTGCGGAGACGGTGACTGGGAGGCTGTTCTGGATCTTCTAAAACAAGCCCCCTGTGCTGTGCTCAGCCCCCATCAGGGGCTCTCAAGAAAGGGAGAAAATAGAAACAATATAAGCTTTACATCTCTGATATGAGAATAATAGTGAAAAATCCATGCATGCCCCTTACAAGACAATAAGGTCTTGACAAATGGGAAGTAATACCATTTGTATGTAATGTTTCCAAATTATACTTGATTTTCAAAACATCCTTGGAGGTAGTTGCAGGCAGTATGTACAGCTATCCCTAGCTGCATATGAGAATTGCTGAAGGGAACTTTTTAAAAATATGGAGCCTGCTGTGAATATAACATGGAGCCTGGATGGAGCCATTAGAAAACAGTGACCTTCGGAAGACGGATTCCAACCATAGCCAACACAGTGGACATTGGGTTCCGTGATGTTGGACCGACAAAAGCTAATACTCCAGCCCACAAACCAAGGGTTGTTCCCAGTTTTTGTCACACAGTGACTCTTAACCTATGAGATAGATGATTGTCATTCTGTTTCTCAAGTAAAGGAACCCAGGATCATAGACCTTAAGTAATTTGCCTTTAGCCACATGACCAGGAAGTAGCCAAGACAAGCTTTGAGCCAGGCTGCCTGCAATTTACCCACTCTATCTGCTATCTTCTTGAAGGATCTCAGTAAAGGTTTCTAAGTAGTCTAAATGTGAATTTTTTGCTTATCTATAAATTGAGGCAATTTTTAATGTTCTGTGGTTCAAGGGTCCTCATTTTAAAAATGATGATAATGTTGCTGAGAAATGGAGTGCACCGCTGCTACTGCTAAGCTAAGCTAACAAGCCAGACATGGTCTCCAGCTGAGGTCCTGAGTTCTTACGCAAAATTCCTTCCTCATTTCACAGTAAAACAAGTTGGAGGATGCCTGTGCCTCTAAAGCATACCAAGGAAAGTGAAATTACATCAAGGAAAGAACTCAAGTCCCAAGTTTAAAATAATGGCACAAATCTTTAACCCATGTACCTGCCTATATCTTCCAAGGAGACAGACTAAAGTGATGTTCAACATGAGCAGATTTCCACGGAATACCTATTATTTATTGAACCCTGATTTACAAGCTGCAAGGGATGAAAGAAAAATAAATAATCCTGTCTTTGCTGGAATGCACACCCACACACTCACAGATCCATACGCAGAATGCTGAACACAGGGGAGAATAGAGCTCTCCACACACCTTTGTGTCAAGAATGATGTGCAGGCTAGTTCCTAGTCTCTTCCTTCTTCGCTTCTCCTCCATGGAGATCCTCCTGCCTCAGCTTCCAGAGTGCTGGGATTACAGGGGTGTACCACCACAGCCACCTTGGAGAAGTTGTTTAAGGAAAGTGCAGACTGATATTCACAGGAGATAATCACATGTTACAAAGGCCATGGACCTTGCCAGCCTTTCCTTCCTCTCCACACCCTGCAGTGGAGATACGGAACTGTCTTGCCCCTCCACCTCTCCACATTCGAACTCAAATGCCTTGGCCACTCTGTACTGACCAAGTACAAAGTGCAACCATCAGTCCAGAGCCTGTCAGGTATACTGCTTTGGATTCTGAGTCCAGGGCCACAGGTATCTTTAAGAGACTGAAGATAATGCATTTTAACCCCAATTTTCCAGAAATAATGTAAAGAGCATCCTGCCAGCCATCTGCTCCACCCCAGCCTCATGTGTATCATCAAAATGACTAACATTACACAGGGCAAGTAGCTTTATCCTAAATGTGCCTTTCTATGACATCCTCTGAGCAAACACTGAGATAGAAATAATGCTTCAGGTTTTGCTCTGGAAGCAGGTGCATAGCCCTTATTCAGATCAATGGGTACTAATTACCAAGTGAGCACAGACACTTGGTCTTAGATGTTTTACAAATAAAAGGGGGCAAAAGTAATTTCCTTTCCTGAAAAAGAATTATAAGGAGGAGAAGGAAGACGTGGTGGAAAAGGTATACAAGCATGAAAGTAAAAGAAAAGGATGAGGAAAGAAATGATTCTTGGCCATCTACCTCTTCTTTAAAAACAGTGCTTTTGAGAGTTAGATGCAAATGAATTTTTTTAAAAAACGTGGATTAAATTCCCACTGAAAACACTCATGGGCTTAAAATTTTTAAAGGGAAAACAGGCCCCAGGCCAAGTGCATTGTGGTTTGGGCCAAGCCCAGGGGGAGGTGCTCTGGCACCAGGGGAACCCAGGTGTGTGTGGTGTGGCACCCTAAGGTGGTCCTGGCATCTCCCTGTCAGACAGCCAGAATTGATGGGTTCTTCTGAGCTGGCCAAGGGCAGGAAGGGGCAGTTTGGCTATGATAGACTCTTGGCTCTCTATTGTAGCTAAAAATCTGAAACCAATTTCTTGGTTTCTTCCTTGAGCTTGTGAAAAAAAGTGGCATCAAATCTAAGCTTAGCAATAGATTTCCTACCTGGATGTGGTCTGAGGCTGTGTCTGGGCCTCTGGTGACAATGTCTTACAGATGTTTAAGAGCCTTCTTTCACATATACGAGTACTGAGATGACTTTGGACATTTTATGGTTATCTTTTATTGATACCTACTGTGTGCTGGGCTGTACTAAAAAGTTGACCCTTGTTAGCTAGCATATCACAGTGGTTATACAATGAGGACTCTCAGTTTGAAGAGTTTGGGGGAGAGAGGAGCAGAGAGGGGAGGAGCCAATCTGTCACACTATAAAACCATCTTCTTAGTAGCCTTAACTATTTTAGAGTATGATTTTAAATGTAATTTTCAAATGTATACAACAGCCATCAGTAAAGCGCAAGGGATTCATTTGTAGAAAGCAATCACAGGCTGATGGCACCTGTCATCCCTCAGGGAGCAGTTCTAGATGAACTCTTATCTGATTGGTATACAAAGGCAATCAAATGTCATTTCAATATTAATCCGAAAATATCATAGATATGCAAATACGTTGGAGAAAATAGAATAATGCATTTTAAATGTACAATTTAAGTATAATATAAATATAATTATCACTATGACTCCCCTCCCCAAAGTAGCCATCTAAAGATAATCCAAATGTATCTATGCCACAAGAAAAGTTGCTCTTTCCTTGCCTGTATGTTACCTCTGTTCCTTACACCTTTTAATAGCATTGGTTCTTCTTATTTTCTTATAACTAGTCTCTTACTTGTCTCTTTCACTTGACTCTGAAGGGAGATACCACACCTGATGTACCTGGTACACCTGCTTTGCATCTGGCACTTTTAAGGCCAGTTGCCTGTGGATGACAAATGTGCGGCATGCATTCCATCATTCCATCCTCCCACACTGATGAGAGGCATTACTAATCAATCACTGCACTGAGACTCTTGGTAGTCTTAGAATTCTTCAAGATAGCCTATGGGTAGCCATGACTACAGATGAAATAAAAAATGAAGTCCTTTCCACATCTCTGACCTCATGCCTAAATATGAAGACCTTCTTAGACAGGAAGAGCTCTGAAAATATAAAAATACTGAGGCAAAGAGTAGTAAAAGCCCCCCTTTAAATATTCTGCTCTGATGAGTGTTGGATACAGGCAAGTAACCCAGGTTGAACTACCTCACCCTGAGACCCTTCAATTTGGATCTAATGGAAGATAATCTACATATTTTTCCAGTGGTTAAGCCCAGAGATGGGAAATTAGCAGATGTGAGAGACTATGAGAAAATTTTCCTTTACAAATAAAACTGTCCTGTGGGGGTGGATTGGAAACTTCCTGGTCCATGTGATTTCTGATGTCCAATCATCTCAGAGGATCTAATGGACATTGAATCTTTATGTTGGTTTGGTTGCATAAGTTGAGTAAAATGGATTTAGGCCTTAACTAAATCACAGTACACTTTAAAGTCCTAGAAAGTTGAAAACATAATTTTATTTGATGTTTGGGGCATTCAAGTCACTTTGCACTTTACCTGTCTGGATAGAGAGCTGTGTCGCCCGCAGAGTTCCCAGCTGTCTCATCAGTATTGTGCTGATTCGGGGTTGGTAGCCAACATGATTTGTCAGCTTTGGAGTTCCACTTGTCATTCATACCCCTTCCTTGTAACCTCAATAATGCTTTAGCCATGAGGGTTTGGATTTGTCTCTGAGGTCTTAAATCAGAGATTTATCCTTGGATCTACAACAAAAACTCACTTTTGGTAAGAAGCAGCTTAGCTTGTAAGGTTCTAGCTCTGCCTTCACCATAGGTATGTGTATAGCTTTGGAAATGGTCCTTTCCATTTCTGTGTTTCTGTCCAATAAGACAGTGACCCCTACAGCAAAGAAGTTCTTTGAATGTGCTCAGAGCTATATGAGTCTGAGGTCTCAGGCTGACCTCTACCCTCTGGCTTGGCACTTTTCCAGGCTGAGGGAGCTGGCCTCTATCTGATGGCAGGAGGCATTAGAAAACCACAGAATTCTCCCCACTAAGCCTCCCCACATAGGTCTGTTGCTGTTTTGTCTTTTAAAGATGAAACACATTCCTCCACTCTTAGTTCAGTGGTCCCCCACTCTTTCTTCTTCACTCCTATTATTAAACCTAAACTCCCTCCAGAGGAATCCTTCACAGCAGCAAACCCTATCTCTTAGGGGTGCTAAGCGACTTTTGCTTTTATTTAACCTAGGTCACAAGGTGAATGAAGCCAAAGCCTATACCTTGACTTAGTTAATAAAGCTATTCTAGGGTCAGGGAGAAAGAAGCCAGGTTCCCACCAAAACCCAAGGTCAGAGAGATTAAGGAAGACTATTTCTAGACTTCTTACCTCTTGGTTTAGACTCTTACCCTAATGAATAAGGAAAGACCAAAGCTCAAGGCAGTGAAATAGCTACAGTTTGGAGAGAGAGACAGAGAGAGAGAGTGAGAGAGAGAGAGGAGAGAGAGAGGAGAGAGAGAGGAGAGAGAGAGAGGGGAGAGAGAGAGGGAGGGAGGGAGGGAGAGAGAGAGAGAGATTCTTTTACGTAAAATATTCTCAAAGAAAAAGATTTGCCTGTGTGGGTGGACACTCTTAAGAGTCACAAATCAGCCTCTGTTTGTTCTGATGGGTGTATAGCCTGAGACTTCTCCAGTGATTGGCATTTGGTACCCAATGGGTAATCAGGTGGAAAATCTTTTTAATTTGGCAGAGTTAGGCATGTCAGAGCTGCTCTCGAAATGTGATGGGCCAAAATGTTCATCACTGCAGAAGTGAATAGAGAAAAAATGAAGATGAGAAAGTAAGATCTCCATTCTTACCACACAATTCTAACAGAAGACTTAGGGGACAGCTTCATGGCTTACAAAGCCTAGAGTGGATGATTTTATAGATTAGGTCTCTTGATTATCTCCAGCAATTTTTCTTCATTGGCCCCTTCCTTCTTTTATTGAAGACCACCTCATAACTGTCTTTTTCCCCAGCTGGCAGATACTCAGGCACTTTTGTTGGCATTTTCTGGATCTTTCCAAGATCTCTTTGGAGTATTCATATGTCCCACTGGGAACCAAGTTATTAATCCCACAAACAGATTAATGATTGCTGTCCAAAGGATTCTTTACTTCACCGAGGGCTTCTTAGAAGAATACATTTTTCTGAGTTTCAACAGAGCTGTATATCCAGAAAGTAGGATTAAGGTTCAAATGCTACAAGCTGAGACTGCCCTAGAGAATGACATGGAAGCTATAGGCACAAAGAAGTAGAGACCATGAGTCGTAGAAGAAAGGTATGTGGCAGAGCAAGGACACAAGCGCAGGTAGAAAGAAAAGAAGCCAGGGATAATTGGAGAGAGGCCAGGCAAAGTCCAAACCCAGTGGGTAGCACATCCCAGGATTTGAGCAAGATCCTCAGATTCTCCTATTGAAACCTGGAGAGCAACCTTGGACCCAGGACCTGCTTCCTGAGGCCTGACTTGATCACCATGTCTCTAGTCACAATCCCCACCTCTCCTTTACTAAATCCATTCCTTCATCTTCAAGTGCCTATTTTAATTGTTTGTTTCAGGAATGAAGCCATTGTGTGAAACTCTGCATGTCTGAACTTCCAACAGCTTAGCAAGGGAGAGGTCCCTTTGTCTGGCTAATGATCAGAGAAAGCCACAGTAAATCAGCAGGGACACTCTTAGGGGCTGACCCAATGCAACTTTTCCCTGCAGCTGATGGCAGGGTAAAGAATGAATGGAATGGATAGAGGCACATCTTACAGGCCATTGTAGATGACAGCAAAGTGACAAGAGAGAGGGTAGGAGGCCCTGAGGCCAGCTGCTGTGACATACAAGTAAGGTCCTTGTTATTATGTGAAGTGGGATAGACTTTGCTGTATGCTAGCCCCTTTTGATGATCTGCGTACAAATCCAAGAGCTCAGTTCCCAGTTAATACTCTGGTGCACCAGAAAAAAGAAAGACAGAGAGATAGGCACAGATATTTTGAGAATTGTTCAATACTTTTGCCAACAGATCAAACAAACTGAGACCATTTTCCATTCCTGAAAAGTTGAGTCTTCAGAAGTACTAAGCAAGTGATTTTAAGAACAAATAAACAGCAGCACAACTTTTTCTCTTCCACTCAGTCAGAATCCTAGGAGCCTGTGAGATAAGAGAATAATTGAGCTCTTTTCAATAACTGATGAATTAGTGGAAGCAGCTCTGATTAGAGAATATGAAAAGCTACATTGAACCCCAGGTGCCACCCGATGCTGATGATGTGGTCTTGGGAAACTTTGTGAACTTCCCAGACCCTTGGTTTCTCCACCTGTAAATTGACATTTGGGACTTGGCCACTTGTTTGTTTCCCTTCTGTGCTTCATAAGGATGGGCCATGTGAAGGGATTGGAGCAGATGAGGCCCCAGTCTATCTGCATCAGATAGGGCTTCTGCTCAAGCTTTCAATTAAGTTTTCAGTGCTTAAAATATTCTAAAAAGTCAAATGGAAAACCACTGAACTTGCATTCCAGAGTGGATTTTATATATTGAAAAAAATCGGGGCTGGGGATGTAGCTCAGTGGTTCCAACGCCTGCCTTGCAAGCACAAGGTCCCTATTTCCATCCCCGGTACCAAAAAAAAAAAAATCACTGCTGGAGAGGATAAAATAGTATTGGTAAGATTTGTGTGTAGACATTATATATATGAACAAAAATGCCATTGACACAGAATATCAATGTCGATTCTGCAGTCAGATCACTCAGTCCTTTAACTGACCCTGAGGGTAGGTTGATGTGGGTATTATTTATATTCTACCTTATTAATCTCCAGTCCCAAATACTTGATGTATAGTTGCTTACAATATCAACTCTATAATGAGCAAAACTGTAATATTCATTAATCAATATTTATATTTAAGAAAAAATGAAACTCACTTCAGATTCTTCTTATAAAATCCGATTCTCTGCCCTGGCCCCCAAGATTCTGTTTAGAATGTCTGGGGTGAAGACTTAGAATCTGTCCTTAAAGAAGATTCTCAGCCTACAGACCACACTTGAGAAACACCCCTTGTGCTGGACTGCGGCCCCCAGAGACCATGCAGGGACCCTGGCATGAAGATTGTATACAAGTGAGTGCTTAGGAACCACTCGCAGTAGACACTATCAGAAAAGTGGGGAAACGAGAAATACAAGCCCACGTACAAACTGGATGAAGTCTCAGCTTCAGTTTGCCCCTACAGGGGACCACTCAGATTGTGTACCTACTTGGACTGGAGGAATTGGAGCTTTGACACATTGCTCATCCCATCATCCTCCAAGGGCTGGCTCACGGGGGATGGGAACGCCCGGGAACCATCACCGTACTCCATTTGGGGGTAATGCAATTCCACAGCCCGAGATGTCCTTGTGAGAGTCAAAGTATTAAAGCATTTATTCAGAGGGAATGTGGTAGATCAGGCAGGTGGGAAAAAGACAATTGAAAGGCTCTGACAGACGGAAGGAGGAAATAACTTCCTATTTTGCTATCTCTTCCCACCGTGAGGTGTTCAGCTCTTAACCTTGTGAACTCCACCTATTTCAATCTTTTCCCTTCGAATCACCTTTATATTTCAATATTTCTGATGATTACATATACCAGTCTTGTCCTTGATATTAACACGTAAACTCCTTGAGGGTTAAAGTCATGTATAGTTATCAGCACACTCTAGTGCTTATAGGAAAGATCTTCTCTAAGCAGGTAATAAAAGGTTTACAGGTTGACCAAACCATCCATAGTTCAAGACTTCACTTTGGTAGTTCCATGTAAGCAAAAACTTTTCCTAGATTTCCATTCTGTTGGATTCCTTGGTTAATCAACCAAGAAATCCCTTAGGTGA
Source organism: Heterocephalus glaber (assembly GCF_000247695.1). The sequence continues at coordinate 5,386,703 of NW_004624757.1, forward strand.
TTAATCCTAATTCCTTAGGTAATTAATCAACCAAATATTTATTGAGCACCCAGTCTGTGCCTATCTTGACATTGGGAAGGTTACAAAGTGGCATGCATAAAATCAAACACTCTGAGTATTTAAACAATATTTAACACCAGTGAATCAAGAAAGAAGATGCTCTCACAGTGTAATGAAGTGTTACATTATCAAATGTTACTAAAATTCAAAATGTAGAAAATTTATCAAAATGTTTATTGTGAGGTACACACAATAAAAGCAGATTTAGTAGGTTTCAGATTCATGACAGGCCCGATCAGTTGAAAATAGTTACCTAAAGGATCATCTCAAGGTCTTAGTTTTAATCTGAGCTGAGTCAGGGCCCAGAATGATCACCAGTGTCTGCCAGGGCATGAAATGATGACTGTTCATGAAAGTGCAGCAATTTTACATTCCTGTAGGTCACATAGACCCCTGGTCAAGAAAGGCTTCATAGAAAAGAACTTTTGGAATCCAGCTGCCAAAAGTAAATCCAATGCCATTTAAACAAATAAAAAGAATTACCTTTTCCGGCAACAAGCTAGCTCCTCCCAGAATGACAATGTTCAGTTCACTAAGCTCAGTCTCAATAGAAGTGACACTCATCCCAGTGCCTGCTGGCAAGTTTATCAAATCAGATTTCTTCCTGGAGGGCTAATACATCTAAGTGCCCCTTGGACAGTGAACTTGCAGTAAAACCAGAAAGGAGAGAAGACATTGGCCTTAATTCAATGTCAGTAGAGAAATTCAGGCAGAGGAACGCCACCATTCACCAGGGATATTTCAATGCTGTTTGGACATCCCTCAGTGAAGGATGTTGTAGAGCACTGCGTATGCCATTCCATGCTTGGCTGTCTGTAGGATATGTAGACCCTACATCGGGTAAGAAGATTTATAGGAAAAAGAATATCAAATTTGATATAGGTGTTAGTTAGTTAGCATTAGGTGTTAGTGTCCGATGCAGCACTTCTTCTAATGAAACTGTGAGCACATTAAGTCTCTGCTCCCTCATCTGAAAAACAGAACCAGCAGTTTGAGGTTCTAAACAGAGTATCTGCTCTCTGGGGCTAACTTCCATCCATTGCCCCTCTTTCTTAGTAATAATATGCTCAATATGTCATCATCCTCTCTATTTTGTCATAAAATTTAAGTGTAATTGACTCTCATGTCAGCACCTAAGTCATATGTCTTAGATGCTTTTCTCATTGCTGAGACAAAATTCCCAACACCATCACTTAAAGGAGGACAGGTTTATTTGACTCACAGTTTGTAGAGGTTTTAGTCCACAGTCAGCTGGGTCCAAGGCAGGTTGCCATGGCAGAGGAGAAACAGTTCATGGCAGGCAAAAGGCAGCAAGTAACAAGGAACCACACAGGCCCTTTTTCTGTCCCTTATATTTTATACCACTCAAACTCAGGATTGGACACCCTTAATCCTACCCAGAACTATGCCGAACCAATCAGTGGACTAATTCAGTAATCACACACACACTAGGTCCAGCCACCTCCAAAAAGTCCCACCTGTAACTATGTAAGTCTTTAGGGAGACATCTAGATATGAGCCATAACATGATGTGTGAAAGGCTTAAGTTCATCCCTCTAGAGATTCCTTACAAGATGAATACAAATAGTGGTATGTTGGTAAATGCTTAACAACTGACTCCATAAATAAGAGCCCAGATTTGTAGCAATTGATAATTCCCACCATGGGTGATTTTGAGTTGCCAACATGATATCCCTCAACTTGGAGCTTAGAAGAGAGTCACACAATTAACTTATGGGAGCTGAACTCAGGACACCACTGGCATAATTAGTAAAAGTGAACCTCAGTCTGAGTGAGCAAAGGCACAGAGTCTCCTCCACTTCGCTTGGTTCTAAAAGGAGGTAAGCTTGAGATTGGGAGAGCTATTTGCTGTAAAGAAGGAAGTTTGTGTCTGTGGAGCAGCCCAAGAGAAAGGATAATGAACCTGGACTTTACATCTTACATCATTTCAGTATGATGCCATTTCTGCCTACACACTCACAGTTTTGCTTAAGCCATTTTACATTGGGTTTAATTTCACAGCCAAATATTAACCCACATACACTATATATAGCATAGAATTATAAGAGGAATAAAATAAGCTAAGCTATTGGATAAGCTTTGTAAATTTAAGGTCTTCTCCTTTTGAGTGATGTGTGTAAGGGATGTACTGCCCTATTCCATGAACACCAAGGACAAAGTTCTCCAGTGTGCACCATAATTGTCCTGGAGCAAAGACAGCAAGAACATGGTTTCTGTTGTTGTCATTGTCATTATTGTTGTTGTTCTGCTTCTTTTTTTTTTTTTTTCATCCCATTTGGAAGGGATGATTAGAGGGATAACTTCTCTTAGGAATATAATGGTGTGGGTGGGGCTTGAAAACAAAAGTTGGATAGGTGAAATGGAACTTTCCTTGGATTCTATCCTTTATAAGTTTGCCTGGGGTCTTAGAGAGCCAACATCAGTTAGAAATGGCCTGGAGCAACTACAACCAAAGCTTCCCATAATGCCATTCATTATAGTAGTCCAAGTGATGGCATGATAGACACCTGTCAAGGGTGAGAAGTTTAGGTGGCTGCCAAGAGTCTGTACCTGTCAGAACAGACCCATTTCTTCTGCCCCACGCAGAACTATGGTTAAGAAGACAACATTTGGACCTTAGAAGCTCCCTCAGAATTGCTCCACATCCAAGCACAGGAAAAGCCAAGCAAAGGTGTTATCAATAATGCCAGATTTCAATGGGTCTTTGCTTTTCCTATAAAACACCGGGAATCATGGTTCTCCAGCCATCTTCCCACAACAAAGAACCTTACAGTTTCCATATCAGCTTCATTTTGATTGCTGAAAGAACCTGAGAAGTAGCCAGGGTTATTGTCATAAATATGAAATATGAGGGGACTGAGCTCAGCCACAGGACTCTTGACTCCACAGGGACTAGAACCTAGTTGTCCTAACCTCAAGTCTAGTATTTTTATCTCCTTTGTTGTTCTTAACTTCCTTAGCCTTCTGTAGGGGTTCTTGTCATTCAAGCATTTCTTATCTAAGTGCCATGTCTAGCAATTTGACATCAAAGTCTCAAAATGTTCCAAATTTCCAACTACTTAATAAATTTAGTGTCCACTAAAACATTCCTTTCAGTTTAATACTAGCAACCTTTCCCTCCTATCAGTGATCATCATTTGGAGCCAGTCTTTGGCTAAGATACAGAGTCTAATGCAAAGTTAATTCACAAGTCTTATGAAAGATTGGAAGTTGATGAAAATGATGATAGAGGGCTATAAGGAAAATACAGCAACCATCAACAAATAGGAACTTTTCAAGAATTTGACTAGGTAGCAATGAAAGAAGAGAAAAATAACAATAAATGTTAGGAAAAAATGTTTCAAGTAACAACTTAAATGCTAAAGAACTAATAGAGGTCTTTTCAGAAATAGATGAAGCTCTCAAATATTTTCACTCGAAAGTGCCTTTTTTAAAATGGCATGCCAATTTCTAAAAATTAGGCAGGGGGTATTGTTGAAAAAATTGCCCAAAACGGTCACTTGACTCATTTTTTGCTCATTCTAAGAGTTAATAAATTGCTTTGTTTGTAGATTATATTTTTTCTAAATGTAAGATAAATTGTTTCTTTTTCAGTGCATAGATTCAATGAGACCTTTTCACTTCCCTTTACTCTTATGAAATCTGGTCCTTCATTTTAAGTGGATTCATTTTCAAAAATATTTTCTCCTACCACTTATCCTTAGATAATAGGGACTTCCTCTACACAAAGGAGACTTAATGTTTATTGGGTTCTTTTTGAATGAACTGAAAGATCATTAGCACCAGTGGAATAATGATAGTCAGAAAAAAAGAGGGTGTAAACCCCAAAGTAGGAAGTAGGCAGCATTATGAAATATAAAATGAACATGTGGATATTGAGGGCTTAAAAGAGTTGTTAAAATAGTGATCAATTAGATGAAGTTGGGAAACTCCTATTCCCTTTCCAGTTCCATTCCATGAGTGACATTTTAGCATTTCATTTACTCAAGGATCCTCAATATACAGGCATGTGCATATGTACATATACATACCCCTGGGGAAGACACTCTTTAACTTTCCTAGCAGTTGAAGTGGAAATTCAAAAGACATGCTTTATCATGCACAAAGTTTTAGACTTCAGAGTTTCCAATCCTGTTCCTCCACACCAAAGTGATGGTCTATCAATGTTGTTGTAATCGCCTATCTAGTGACGAAAAAAAAACCCACCTCTGTGGGATACAACAATAAGCTTGTATTTAACTAAAAAGTCTGCAGGGTTCAATTATCTGGGTTGTACATGGCTAATCTTGGCTGGACTGGCTCTCATGTCTGAGGGTGGTTAGTTATTGACCCATCCAGCAAGATCTCAGCTGACCTGAGTGGAGTGACTCTTCTCTATTTCATATGTCTGTCCTCATCCATCAGGCTAGCCTGGGCATGTGCATGTGATAACAGTAGAAGGCAGAGGTTAAGTCAAGTTAGATTCTGTGTGTGCATCACTTTTTCTGACATCCCATTGGCCACAGCAAGTTATACCACAGAGGCCAGAGTCAGAATAAGAGAGCATGACCAAGCTGAAGGGGAAGATTAGAGGGATAAAATAATTATGGATGACTGACATTGTAAAATCATTACATGCTTATCTGTGGCTGATGAGTGTAAGATCATCACATGCTTATTGTGTACCATATGCTTGAAAGAAAGGTACCCTACTGTGTCCTTTAGGAAAGTGTTATTCACATTTACTGTATGCTGACCTTGTCCCCTTCCCAGAAACAAAGGCAAACACCCTAACTGGCCTAGCCCACACCCATCAACAAAACAGTTTGCCCCTATATGTATGGACACATCTCATACAAGGGCATCCTGAGAGGGGTGCTGCCTGTCTTGTAGCACCACTCTGCTGCTAAGATAGTTTCTCTTCTGCTTTCTCTCTATTTGTCACACTTTAAATAAATTTTCACTTTGCACTACACCAGTCTTGACCCTCCCATTTTCCACTGGAGGGAGGGCAAGGACCCTAAGAGAAGCAGAAGGTCATTAGAAGGGGAGGGTCATCACAGGGGACTCCTACCCCCTGCACACACCCACCACCACCACCACCACCAACAACAACAACACCCTGCACCAGGCACAACAAAACTACATGGAAAATGGTAGGATGGAGAGCTCAGTCCCTTGATAAAATCTATCTATCCTGTGAGTTAAACACCTTGTAATTAACAAGGCGGGAAAGGACCTGTAGGTACAGTCTTGTGATCAGCACTAAACACTCTTCCCTAAAGCTGCCTTCAGGCCTTGTGCACCAATAGGAGGAGGGGGAGGAGTTATCCTATTTTTGAAAGAGAGCTAGCTGAGCAGCCAGCATTTTCCCAAGGCTGTCCTGATCTGTTCAGAATAAAGATGCGGGCAATAGGCCATGCTTGGATGCCTCGGACCATCTGCCAACAAAAACAGAAAAAAAAAATTAATTATGAATGGTGTCTTCCCATGCTAATCATTTATTGTAAAGGATTTCTCCAGCTTGTTTATAATAGCTGTTGCCTAAGGGTGCATGCTGTATAAATTGTCTGATTACAGGATACAGAGCACTTCTTAATAGGCCTCAGCTGATTAGGAAAAGGGAAAGAAATTAAAGAGGCCATTTCCCTTTAGGTATGCAAATACCTCCCAGAACAAAAGACAAAGATATGATAGACCATGATGAAACACACCCTCTTTTCTTTTTTACCTTAAATTATGTACCAGGCAAGGAGCAAGCTTCATTGCATGTGTCAGCTGAAATGTGAATGATCTAGTAATTGAAACAATACTAATGCCAGAAATGCATGTTAGATGTAGAGCTGAGCTAGCTCCTTGGACAGCCCCACAGCAAATGGATGTGGTGCTTGGACCTCTTTGGATCACTTCATATTTTGGAGTAATTTGACTCTGACTTGTTCACCTAAATTTGTTTGTATCACATTGGTTTCTCATTTCTGAAGTTGGGACATATATGTCAACATCTGGCAGGAAGGGCAGCTGGAGGGCAGGCTAAATGTGTTTGAAAAACAGTGAAAACCACAGAAGTGCACAGTTAAGACTCATATTTGGTTCTCACTTCTCAGGCACATCCAGGTTTATATTTCATGGACATGCACATATGCACAAGAGCACACAGACACAAACCTACTCAAATGCACACAAAGATTTTCTTCCCCTTAAAAAAATTCTTTGGTGATTTCAAAAGTATTGGGCTGGGGATTTAGCTCAGTGGTTCCACAGCCTGCCTCACAAGTGCAAGGTCCAGAGTTCGATCCCCGGTACCAAAAAAAAAAAAAAAAAAAGAGTATATTCACCACCACAGTCAGAGCTCCATATTCACTTGTTCCTTCCCCGTGGATTCAACCAAAACCAGAAAATATTTTGGGGAAAAATACATCAGTCTTGAACATGCAGTGACTTATTTTTCTTATCATTGTTCCCTATATCATGCAATATAAAATTGTTTACATAGAGTTACATTGTATTAGGTATTATAACTCATTAAGAGATAATATAAAGTACACAAAGGGCTGTGACTAAGTTATATACAAACACTGTGCCATTTTATACAAGGGTATTGAGGAGCTACAGATTTTGGTATCTACAGGGGGTCTGAAGCCAATCCCCCATGAACACAGGACAACTCTCTTTTATCATGATTTCATGTTTTCACAGAGCAAAGATTTCATAGGTCTCCCTTCTCAATTAGTTAGAAGCACTAAAATGCAGAGCTGTATGGAGATGTTGAGAATAGTTCCAGAGTGAAGATTATATCCATGTGGAGGTAAATGTTCTGTGTCTCCAAGCACCAATCCCAAGTTGTTGATGGAGGAAAGAAGGTCAGACTCTTCTTACCTTGGTGAGTCTCCCCAAACTTCAGAGTTGAGAACACCTCTCTGTATCTTCTCAATACTTTCTTAGAGCTAGTTTCCTATCACTGCCTAATCACTTCTAAAACTTAATGACTTAAAACAGCAACATTCTACAGTGGGTGAAAATCAGGAATCTGGTCACAATTCAGCTGGGTCCTCTGTCTCCCATCACAGGATCTCCCACAAGGCTGCAAAAGGGTGTTGAATGAGGCACCCATCTCAGAAGGCTCAACAGAGTAGGATTTGCTTCCAAGCTCACATATGTGACTGTCAGGAGGACTCAGCAGCTTGGGCACTGTTGACAAAAAGCCAGTGGCCCTGTCCTTCAGGACATTATACAGAAAGAGGTGGTGAGAGAATCCCAGCAAGATAGGAGGGACTGTTGTGCATAACCTCACCTCAGAAGTAGTCTCATACTGTATTTGCTGTGTTCTGTTTACCAGAATGAAGTCGGTAGGTGCACCCCACACTTATGGGAAGAAATTGTACAAGGCTGTGTGCACCACAGGACAGAGATCATCAGGAGTCATATTAGAAGACTTCTTAATGCAGGACCCTTAAGTGTCATTTACCAAAAAGCTCTCGGGAAATCCTCCCATTTCCGCTCACAGGCTCAATCCCCATTGCTGGCTCAGATTCTTCACCTTTAACTGTGGACCCTCTGTGTATTCTACAAAGGATTAATGTATTTTCTCATCATTTGAATAGCAATTCAAATGTCACCTGCTTAGAAAAGTCTTTCAACCACTATGTAAACTAGTCACTTATTTCTTATCATTCACTTGACATCTCGTTTGCTTTTTTCCTACCCTTTATGTAAAATTAGCTAATTAATATTACTCTCTAGGCTATGAGCACCATTAGAAAAGAAAGAGACCTAATGTGTCTTGTTCAATATTATATCCCTAGAACAGTGAACCTGCTAGGTGCATTATAAATATTTAATATATTTTTAATATGTGAATGAATCCCATATAATATAGTTCAAGAAAATCAGCTCCAGAGTTTAAACACGTTTTTAAATTCCCAATGCTTTCCCTTTCCCTCTTCATAGATCTACTTTTTGATATCTATGTATACTGGGCATTGAATCCTGGGCCTTCCTTTTGCAGGAGCAGTTAAGGAAATCTGAGAATTAATTAATTTATTAATTTATGGTACTGAGGATTGAACCCAGGGCCTTCCCACTATACTACATCCCCAGCCCTTTTTTTATATCATTTTTTATTTTTGAGACCAAATCTTATTAAGTTGCCCAGGATGGATTCAAAGTTTTAATCTTCCTACCTAATCCTTCCACAGTGCTATGATTATCAGCTGTGCCACCACATCTGGCTGAAACATTTTAACTTCAGTGGGTAAAAGCAGTATTTAATAGTCATTTTTCATTTGTAGTTATTTGGATCAAAAGTTTTCTCTTTGATCCAAATCAAGAACAATAAAACCTTAAGGAGACTACAAAGAACTAGAAGACAATTTGCTCAGAGGATTTTAGGGTCAGAATACCTCAGTTCTAAATTTTATTTTATCATGGACTATGAGATCTTGAGCTGAAATAAATGGTATCGATTGGATTATTTAACAATGCCAACTGTATTTTTTACAGATAACTCAAGTCGTTGGATCTAAGCAACAATTTTTATAGGTCATTTCTGAATTTAAAGAAACTTAGGAGAGTCTATTGAGTGCAAACTATTAGAATTCCCAATACAAAACAGTAGTGTGTGATATCCACAGTATAGAATATTTCTGACTGGGATTGTTTAGAGAACTGAAAATGGTCAGTTACCATATCTAAAAGGCAGCTTCCAGGTCAGAATTTAAGACACAAATGATGAATTAATGAATAGCTAGGGAGTTATATATACATAGAGCAAGTATTGTAAAATGTTAATGTTAGAATCTAGGTGATTGGTAGACAGATGTTTATTGTAAAATTATATTTTGCTACATGCTTGGAGATTTTCATAACAAAATAAGGAAAAAATTTAAACCACTACATCAACAGGTTAAGAGATCAAATCCTTGCTAAATGTGTTAAGGTATTCTGGGCTGTAGAGTACTTCTTTCTCAGATTGTACCATCCTATTTGCTAGACTGTCACTATGCATGGTAGTTCACTCAAAAACCAATTTTCACCAGCTAAGTCTGGAAACTTCTAAGCCTGACTAGTAGGTGAGAGATATTCCTAAGGCATGTCAAAATGCCAAGTGCCAAGAGTGAAAAAACAAAAATTACTAAAGACCACATACTTGCCCATTCATGACCTCATTTAACCTCATGAGAAGCAGGGCAGGCAAAAATGTGACCATTTTACAGGCAAGAAGATGAAAGTCCCAGGAAATGAAGTGACCTCTCCCAGGTCACACAAGTACATGGAAGAGACAGGATTTGAACCTGGGTCATTGGACTCAAACTCTTATATTTTTAGTATTATAAGAATTGGTAACATTTTGTTGAACTTTTACTGTGTTCCAAGCTCTGTGTAAAGCTTTTCATAATTTTCCTTATAACAACTCTATGAACTAGGGACTATTTTTATTATCTTCATTTTATAGAAGGAAATGGAGATTCAGAGAGATTAACTTGTTCAAAGCCACATCTCTAGTAGAGGGTGGAGCTAGAATTTAAACCTCCTCATGATTCCAAGGTATCTCAGTGCTAAGAAAAGGTATCCATTAATCATTATCAACAATCATTTAATGTCCTCTAAGATTATATTAAATTTCCAATCAAGTTCCAAACAAATTCCCCTACATGCACACATATAATGAATTTCTCAGTAGTTGTGAACCTAACTAACCTATTCCATGAATATTCTCTTTTATTCATTACCACACATGAAAATATTCCTTAAGATTAAATGAATTTATTAAAGCCATTACAAAACTGAACCACTTAGACATAGGTTGGTTGGCAGTCTCTATTCACAGATGAGGAGAAAATACATGAATATGAAAAACTTGCAGGCCAAATTGTAGGCCAAAATAAACCTCTCCTCATTTAAGTTGTGGGTGTCAAGTATTTTGTCCCAGTGATGGGAAAATAACTAAGACAGATTTTGACACCAGAGAAGTGAGGTTGTTGCTGTAACTGTAGTTTAGATGCCTGAGGTTCAGGAACCTTTAGAACTAGTTTGTGGGAGGAGTTTGGGAAGAAGTACTAGAATGCTGTAGGCTGAACTTGATGAGATAGTCTAGTCAGAGCTCAGAGGAACAGAATGCTATAGGAATGTAGACAGTAAAGGCCAGGCTCAGGAGATTTCAATTAGGAACAAAGACTCCACTGGCAGTTGGACTAAAGAGTATGTGTGTTACACCCTGACAGAAAATTTGTCTTTATTTTACCCATGACCTGAGACTTTGCAGGAGATTGTGATTGAGGACAATGGGCTAATTGATCCGGGAGAGAAAATTTCAAAGCAGCCCAGTGTTCAGGCTACGGCATGCATATTGCTGGCTGCCTTTGTCCAGAGCTACATTGAAAACAAAAAAAGGCAGATGTGAAAAGTTTGCAGTTTCTTCAGAAAGGAAGCAGCTGCAAAGTTGGAGCCAGGGAAAGCTTGGTTGCTGAAAAGATTATCATTAAAAAAATAAACCAATTACTTGCACCAGGACAATGAGAAAGATGGCTTGAAGGCATTTCAGGGATCAGCAAGACACTATCTTTTGTAGGCTCAAAGACATAAAATTGTAAATGTTTCATTTGAGAGAAGAGCCCTTGGGCTCCCTGCTTGAGAAGGACTGCCTAAGGAATTAGTTCCCCAGAATTCACTTCACAGTGCTCAGTTATCCAGGCACACAGAGGCTTCTTCAGCCATGATGCAAGGAGGCTTCCACTCAGATTTCAAAAAAAGGGTTCTGAAACCAGACAGTATGCACATGAGAAGGTAATACATGAAGCTGTGAGTGAAACTAAAAGTGCAGTGGAGATTCCAGGAAGTTGGAGATGCCAAGAATGTGTGGAAAATCTGCAGAGGAAAGCCAGAGGTAGTAAGCAAGGCACCCCAGGAATGAAGCCATGTGGATTGCAACCAGAAATACTGTAGGGCTGGGTCTGCCCGAGCCTGTGGAGTTTATTTCTTAGCACAATCTGCCTTGGATGGTGGACATGGAGGAGTTAATGTTTGTGCTGCTGGTTTTGGCATTACTTCAGTCAGATCTCTTTCTATTCCCCTATTCCTCCCGCCCTAACCATTTACGTTGGAAGCATTTTTAGAGGGCCTCAGAGCTGAGAGTTTGCCCTGAGTCTCAGAGCAGACTTTGGACTTGGACTTTTCAGCAATGCTGGAACTGTTGAGACTTTGGTGACTCTTAAAGATGAAATAAATGCATTTTGTATAATGAGATAGACACAAGCCTTTTTGGGTAAGAGGTAAAATGTTACGGTTTAGATCTAAAATGTCCCCCGAAAGTCTCACTTTCAGTGAGCAGCCTGGTAAGAAGGGGTAGGTCACTGGGAGTGTGACTTGAAAGGGTACATTCTTGTTCCCAGCCCCTCTCTCTCTCCTCTCTTCTCTCCTTTCCTCTCCTCTCTTCAATCTCCCGCCCCCTCTCTCTCCCCTCTCTCTGCTTCCTGGCTGCCATGGATTGGGTACTTCTTCCCTCTGCCATGCCCTTTTCCCATCCTTATTCTGCCTTGGGTCCAGGTTACCATGGAGTGAAACTATGGGTCAAAATAAACCTTTCCTCCTTTAAGTTGTGGGTGTTGGGTATTTTGTCCCAGAGAAGAAAAAAATGACTAAGATAAGTCCAAATATATATCCTATGGTAAATATGGAAATAAAATGTGGTGTATCTATAGGATGGAATATTATTTGACAATAAAAAGAAATCAAATCCTGATAGATGCTGCAACATGAGTGAACTTTGAAATCAGCCTACTAAGAACACTAAGTAAGCCAGTCACAAAGGGTCATATACTATGTGATTCTATTTATATGAAATAAACATAACAAGCAAATTCATACAATAAAAAAGTAAATAGCAGTTGCCTAGGGCAGGAGTATATGAGAGATTGTCCAGGTGACAGAGAAAGCGTGTTTTTTTAGGGTGATAAAGAAACTCAAATTTATTGAATTGTACCCTTTAAATGAGTAATTTATATGGTATATGAATTATGTCTCAGTAAAGCTCTTAAAATAGAAATTGACTACACATAGTCAATATAGTTAATAATAACATTATACTCTTGAAAATTGTCAGTGGGAATTTTAAGTATCCTCAATACACACGAAAAGGTAATATATGAAGTAATGAATATGCTGATTAGCTTACTTTAGACATTCCACATGTATACAAATTTGGAAGCAACATGTTGTACATGATAAATATATATGATCTTATCTTTCATTAAAAAAGAAAGAAAAAGAAGTCAGAGACAACAAAAGATACTAAACTGACTCACAGAGTTAGCAAAGCTAGGAATGAACTCCAGATAAACTATATACTATTTTTAACTTCAGTAAAAATTTAGTAATAAATTTTTCTAATGTAAAAAAGTAAATTTTATATTTCTTTTAACTATTTTTGTTTTCAGTGATTTTACAGTTAGTTAATGAAGAGATAGGTGAAAATGTATTTCACTGTTTCTAAAGCTGAATCAAGCTATTTTTTATTCTTGGATGGGAACTTCCTGTTAATTTGGAATGGGCTAATGACAGTGTTTGTTAGTGTTCAATATATTGGTGAATGCAAGACATTCATCTAGGCATCAATAGCTAAATTGAGACACCTAAACTGAGACCTGTACTTGTTTTCTCATGGCATAAATTCAGCATCTACAGCAGCCCCAGAGCATTACTTTGAAGGCCTATTTCTGGATCTCTTGCTACTTCAATTGAGTGTATTGCCCATCTGACTTTGAAGTTGTGAGAAGTGAAAATTTGAGGCAAATGGGGAGGCCTGACTATCGTGGAGGACCTGAGAGATAAAGGACTTTATGGCAAATGTTGTCAATGTCCCACCTGATCTGGTCTCAGACCATATCCCCACACACCTGCCCAGTGTTCAGCCACCAGCACCTGCCTTGCTGTATGGAAGGGCTTCTCCAGTGTCCAGAGCCACTCTTCCACATGTGCAGCATTATATGGAACTAGCTAACAGCCAACATCTTTGTGAGGGACAACTCTGGGGTATTGTTATCATCATCTCCTCAGCTCCCCAGTAGAATGGAATCCCAGTCATCTACAGGGACCACAAGGTTACCTAATAATTGGCTTCCTTCCTGTCTCCTGTCTCACTTCCTGTGATGGAAAATTTGATGTGTCACCTTGGCTGGGCCATAAGGCTAATATTAATATTAGTCTAATATTTTCCTGGATATTTCTGTGAGCAATGGTTAGGGATGGGGGATGTATTTGAATAAAATTTACACTTAAACCAGTAAACTTACAGCAAAGCAGATTGCCCAATGTCAGTGGGCCTCGTCCAATCAGTTGCAGAGTTGAATAAAGCAAAAGAGTGATCTCCTTAAAGCAAGAGGGAATCCTCCAGCAGATTGCCATTAGACTTCATTGGTAACATTGGCCCTTGCTGCTTCTCCAGCAGACTGCCTTTGAACTTGAACTGTGACATTCTCCTGAGTCTCATCAGATTTTGGACTCACCAATCCTCCACAATCATGTGAGTCAATTATTCAAAACATATCTCTTCACACATAAACACAGGCCCTATTGGGCCGGTTTCTTGATGAACCCTAAGCAATAAACATTTCCCCACTCTTCTACTAGAATTCCTTAGGATTACTTCAAACAAATTGATTGCACTTGAATTCTGGTCTTTTTCTAGGATAACCTAAATACAATATCCTGAGCATCTCACTGAGAAAAAATATGAGATGCTGGGTGAGAGTGGACCTCACATGCAAAACTGAAAAGGCAATAATTGAAAACTTACTATGTGCTTATCATATAGTACTCTGCCTTGTGTATCAGTCAATCTTCACAGTATCTCTGTGTCATACACAATATTGCTGCACTCATTTCACGGATGAGAAAAGTGAAACCCCAAAAGCCTGACTCCAGAGCCTCCATCCTAAATCATTTTTTCCCAGTGCCCATCACCCATTTATCTCCCTAAAATATCAGAAAATGACTGTTCTGTGCTGTGGGACCACACATTTCTCCTGGATACAAATGTTACAAAGGAGTAAAAGGTACAAGTGGACTGTAGTCTGGAATCCACACCTGTGCCAGCCTTTCCTACAGCTCATCAATATGGTGCTGCTGGGGGCAGAAATTCCTGTTCTAAGAGAACTGTGCCTTTGAATGAATAAAGAGAGGAATGGAGAGAGAAAGAAGAGGGGAGGCTGAAAGTACAAAAAAGAACTTCAGGAGTCTTCTTGGAAAGCAAACAACTTTTGCAAAGCAACATTTTGATGAGTTAAGTGCAAATGAATCAGGAATAATGAGAAACACATGGGCTAAATTTTGCTTAAAATATACGAGTTTAAAAATTAAGAGGAAAAGGGTGCTTAAGAAAAATGTGTTTTAAGTTTTAGCCAAACTGAAAGCATTCCCAAAATGGATCAAGATATTTGCTGAGCCCACAAAATGACTAGGTTGGTCCATCCCAGGCAGATAGAGTGATAAAGAGAGATCCCCAGGGGAGAGAGACACTCAGGGCCAGCCCAGGACAGAGCTTTGCAACAGGACTGTTCCAGGCTCCCTACAAGTTGTAAATGGGGGATTTGGAGCAATACTGCTTTTCTTTCATTTATTCCCCAAGTAACACGAAGAACTGCACTCTGAACCTAATGCTAATGAATAAGTAATACAGTTGTTTGAAAAGCTGTCTGTTGAGTACACAAAACATATTTGATGTTTCTCTTAGGGGCTTTGAGATCTGCATTAATAAGATAACCAAGAAACATGGAGTACGTGTTGGGATCCAGAGGCTGGCACAACCCACATAGTAAAAGGACTCAACTCCATTTGCCAGATTCTGGATGGCAAAGGTGACAGGTGTCAACAAGGACAGATCAAAGCAAAAGCTGCCTATTGTGAGCTGGAGCAGCAATCCAGCCAGAGCATTCCCAGCAAGGCAGCGCAGCCTCCTGTAAGACCTGGATCAGAGGCCATAATTCTTTTCCTCCCTACCAGAGTTAATTGCACCTCTTCTGTCCATACTAATGGGAAACTGATACATTCTGTTGGTCTCCACTCACATCCTCAGAAACAATGATCAAAATTTCATTTTCATTTTGAACCAATATAATTTTTAGGTAAGAAGAAAGATGGATGTTTGGGGGGAAATATTTGCTCATTTTCAAAGAAGCAACACTGATATCCAGTGTTGCCTTGAGAACTATCTTGGAAAGGACTTTTTGTATTCCAGAATGATCCCCAGTATAAAATGAATGAAAGTTATTGTAACAGCGAAGCCTTGAAATTCCTGAGAGTGAGCCCAGGTTGCCCCTTGTTCTTTGCCAAGAAAGAAAAAAAATATCACAAATCACTACCTAGGTCCTGTTCTCCTTCCACCTCTATTCTTCCCAATAGGAACCTGCAGGGAGACCAGATTCCTTCATAAGCAGTGTGGACACTTCCCTACATCCAAAGCCAAAATTCCTTTGTAGAACTAGAAATAGACACCAGTTGGGAAGAATATACAGAATATTAGATTCTTCAATTGTGAAGATGGACCAGGACTGGGCTGGGGTATAGAGAAGAGAAGATCAATTTCCTGAAAAGAGACCCTTGAGAGCAATCTGAAAACATAGTTTTGACTCTTTTACTGGCTCTTACACTTTGCCAAGAGTAAGCAAACTCACTATGTAGGTGTGGGGTCTTATGGAATTCAAAAAAGTATGTGGGCTCCTGGCCCAAGCTGTCTCTGTCCTCACCGAGAACTTCTATAGAAAGGAAATGCCCGATTGAGTAAAACCTCAAGGAGAAAAAAATAACTTGACCCTCACATTCGCTCTGTCTTCAAGATAACCAAAGAAAGTCAATGAAAACCTCAGGACTTGGAGAGGAAAATGGTAGGGGAAATTCTTGTGTAGGAATGAACAAAAGAGATTTGTGTGAGGCTCTTTTTTGAGAAAAAAGATCCTCAATTTTAGAAGCAAGCAGCTCATTCTGTCACTTACCAGCTGAACAAGGTAGTTAGCCCTTCTGAGTTTCAATTTTCTCTTCTGTAAAATGGGGGCTGGTTTGCAGGGCATTGTAAAGATTAGAAGTTGCTCCTGGCACATAGATAACCACTTACTGCTACCATTCTTGTAAACTAATAGAGAACACAATTCTGATGCACAACTGCACAGAAGTGATGCGGTTCTGTTCCTGTCTATCTGCAGATCAAGACAGGTTGAAGGAAAACAAAATGTTGTCGGGAGTCTCAGCAGAGAGGCATGGGCCTCTGGTACAATAACAATTCTATGGAGGTGAGGTGGCATTTCTGAAATGCCTTGATTGACATATTCAACCATAAAAATAAAGTCACCTCTCTCCCACTAAGGAAGACAGGGAATTCTCCCCTAGGGTGCCAACTTGATATTCAAAAAGGGTTGGGCTATGTGGGGATGAAAGTTATTCTAACAGTGCATTCTAACAATGCACAAGACAGCATCCTGGTCCTTCCTTGTGGGAACGGCACCAACCCAGCTACCCAGGATTGAGTTTGTTAAATATATCCCTTAGGTATTAATAGATACTAAGACACGATGAACAAAAAGTGGTTCTTTGGCCAGGCTAATTTGAGAAGACCGCGGTTAAACATCACTAAACATGTTTCTTTAGTAGCTCATATATATTCTTTAAAGAACCTAAGAATTTCAAAGACAGGATGAAACTTGGACCTGTTGCCATATGTCCTCAATTCCAGGCCTTTTTTGTAGGGGAGCATCTCAAGAACCTTGAGATCAAAGGATACATCTTGCAGAGGGCTGGTCAAAGCAGTGCAGATTCATCAGCAAATTCTCCTTTCCAGTTACTGAGTGGAAATCATTTATTTATCTTTTATTGCTGCTATTATCTGTTTTTACACTTCTGAATCCCAAACTAGTAGTGCATCTGAGAATCTTTTCAAGAAAAAAGTTTTAAAATTCTGGTGCCCCACCCCCAGGTCCCTAGGGATAGAAAGCCCATGAGTCTATGCTCTCAAAATCCTCTTCCCAAGAGTCTGGGGTAGCCAACCTGGCACTGCTAAGCAAGGCTCAGCATTTGGGACCAGTACTCTATCCTGTGTCATCACAGACTCCATGGCTCTTGACATGCATCCTATCTGAAACCCAAATTGGAAAGTGATGGTGCCAATCTAGAGGGAGTTTTGAAGCCTAAAGAAAAAGGAATATTTTATTTCCATTCTCCAAAACCCAAGTAAGAGCAATCATTGACTTTCCCTACAACCCATTAATTCTATATTTAGGAAACTAAAAGGAAAGGAAAGGAAAAAACTCAACCACAACCTCACACAGAACGGAAAAGATGGCAGATTCCCTGTGGCTATGTTGGCAGGATGCAGAATAAGTGGCCTTCTGTGGAGTGGTACCATTCTTCTATTAGATTTTTCTTTTCTAAAGTAGGTGAGTTCATTTATCTTGGATCAACATTCCTAAACACAGGGTAAAGGTCTGGTATCTTCATCACTTCTTGAGGTAGTATAGTCTGGACATGCCAAGTCCCATGTATGCCTGCAAGCAGTTTTAAAAGGTTTTGGTTAGCTCCATTTTTATTAGAATGAAAGCTTTTCACAAGTAAGAGATTTTATGAGAGTTATTTTTAAAGTAATGTGTTTTTATTGGTTTCTGGTAAGACCAGTGAAATCACATGGCATTTAAAAAGAATTTTAAACCAAAAAAAGATGTTCAAAAACTTGCCTGAAACACAAAAGCCAGAGAAATCAGAATAAGATATTTGAATGCAAGGGGGTTAATGCCAAGATAAAAGCAATCTGAAGTGAAGAAGCAGAAGAAAAAGGTGATGGAGTACTGCTAGTAGGGACAAAGGTAAATCAAACTCAGCACCCAAGCTGTCACTCACCCACTAAGGGAAAGGCCCTTGCATCTCTCCTGGATTCGCTGCCCCCATTAGGCATAGCTATCATGATTTGTTTTATATGAAATTTAAGCTCATTAGGAAACAAATATGCTCTCAGTTCTCTAAACCTCAAAAGAATAAAGCAAACGTTCCACAAAAATCCAACTGAGTGTCAGGAAATTCAACAGAACTTCAGCCAGTGTTCTACAGATGATTCAAACTGGAATGCTGCTCCTATTCACTTCTTAATCCTTGTCTTCTTAGTCTTTACTATCTTTTCTCTGAAGACTAAAATAATATATACTCAGTGCCAAAAAATTCAGCCATGACAAATAGAGCCTGTATATTTCATTCTTCAAGTAAGAAAATAGGTCAGAAAAGAAAAGAATGACTTCCTCAAGGCCCATAGCAAGTCATTTGGTAATCTAGGACCAGAAACTAGTTGTTCCAATACCACTTCCCCAGAGTTCATGATAATAATGTGTATATATTTATTACATTCACATATGCATATGTTTGCTATTAGTTTATTTTCACTCCTTTGCTATGGTCTGAATGTTGGTGTCCTGTCTCAAACTCATATGTTGGAACTCTAATACTCAATGTGATAGTATCATGAAATGTGAGTGATTAAGTTGTGAGGACCCCATCCTTAAGAATGGGATTAGGTCCTAATGGAACAGGTTTGAGAAACCAAGCTTGTACCCACTACCATGTGAGGATGCAGCAACAAGGTGCTCTCTAAGGAGAAAAAAGAAAGCCCTTACTAGACACTAAATCTGCCAACACTTTGACCTTGAATTTCTTAGCCTAAAGAACAGTGAACAATAACTATCTATTGTTTATAAGTGATCCAGTCAAGGGCATTTTGTTAGAGCAGCTCAAACAACCTAAGCTTCCCCTAAAATGCATAGACATTTGCACTCTAGTCTGCACATAAGATCATAAGCATCATGAAGGAAAGGCAAAGTCCACATCTTTCTAATATGGTACTATTAGGCCAAGTTTCTAGCATTTTTTAACTAGGTCTTCAGTAAATACATGAATGACTAAATAAGTGAATCTATTTCCAATGTTCCTTCTATCAAGCCATAGCTGCCTCATAACCCTATGATCCAATGCAAGTAAGCAATCAGATAAATCTGTCGATGTAATACAAAATCTGTAAAAAAAATAAAAATAAAAAAAGTCCTCAGAACTCTTCCACTTAACTACAGAAAAACAATTGATGAGTAAATATCCACATATCCCCAGGAAAGGGTGGCATTAAGGCAACAAAGTCCTGTATAAAGGAGAACTATAAGTGGCTTTTAGAGTGCTGGGTGCAAGTTCTGCCTATGCCCTCACAGTTGTCTGACTTTTTGGACCCCTGCCTCTCTCAGAGATGACAATGGTTATTACATGCACTATTTCCTTTGAGTGTATATAAAAAATAAGTAGAATTTTAATTTAGAGAGGAACAAAATTTAGAAACATTATAGATGTACAGAATTTATATTTAAAACAAAAAACATTTTTAGTATTTCTCTGCTCAGTTAGGTATATGCAATGAAGTTATATAGAAGAAATAAAAGTAGTTTCATAATGTGTAGTCTCAACTCACTTGTGTGTATTGGTGTGTTTGCTATTGCAATGACAAAATACATGGGGTTGGGTAATATATAAGGAAAAAAAGTTTATTTAGCTCATAGCTTTACAGGTTGATGGGATGGCTCCAGTACTGGCATGGCTCTGGTGAAGACTTTGCTGTGGACGGCATTACAATAGCAGGAACACACATAGGCTAAAGAGATCACATGATGAGACATGAAGCCAGAGAGAATGGGGGAGGAGCCTGCCTTGCTCTTTCAAAACACCACTCTCATGAGAATTAACTGGGATACCATGAGAACTACATTAATTTCTTCTGAGGACAATGCCTCTAGTGACCCAATCACTTGGAAATAGGCCCCACATCTTAGAAGTTCTACCGTCTTCCAACACTGTACACATTGGAGGTTAAGCTTTGAACTCATGAGCCCTTTGGGACACACTTGAACCATATCCAAATCACAGCACTCTGCATTCTGGTTGCTTTCAGAGAATGAACACTCTCCTTTTTAAAGTAAAAACTTAAAGGAGATCATCTTTCTTTATGACCTCTGAAGAAAGACTCCATCTTTTTTATCCAGAAGAATATCTGAAATCCCATAGGTTTCATTCAAATTCAATTTTAACTGTGAGACATAAGATTACTCCAAAATAAGAGATTTTCCCACTTTGGAAACAAATTAAGAAAGAAAAAATTTGAGTCTCTGGCCATCATTGCTTGGAGATTCTTAAGTGAATACAAGATTAAGTAGTGTTCAGTATTCTTGACCAATACAACTGGAAGTACACTGCCTGTTTCTTTTTCCATTCCTCCTGGGTAGTGGAACTTTCCAATATTTTTCTTTGTGTAGGTTAAAATATAAGTAGTCATTGATGGTGTTTATAAAATAACCTTGGTGCTCCACCTCCTGAACATATTGTAGGACTGTGTCTCCTGACCTACTGTTGTTGAATGAAGCCACAAGACTAGTTGCTACCAATGAGTTGTGGGTAGCAATGATGTGTGTCACTTCCAATTTAGAAAATTTAATTGCTAGTGAAGTATCTATAGAGATTCATTTTATCTGCCATGACACTCAGCCACATTTGATATATCACATCAGAGTATGAAGAAAAAAAACAAAGTTATCTGCTGACCCAAAATCCACCTATATGAGACATTAACTTTTATATTCTAAGCTACTAAAACTTTGGAGTTGTTTGGTACCACAACATACCCTAGCCTGTCAAGGTTAAGGCAAGTTGAAAATCTTGAGAATATCCACATCAATTACTTATTGCCAGTACCTAAAATAAACTACACTCAAACCTAGTGAATTGAAACAACTACCATTTTGCCATTTCATAATTCTGTGGATCAGCTTTTGGGTTGGGCTCAGCAAAGTGGTTCTTCTGCTTGTTTATTTCTCCAAAGTTACTTCTGAGGAAGGGAGAAGTGACTATTTTCCTCAGAAATATTAAGTGAGAGTTGGTTGGTTTAAAGATCTCTTTTCCATGTATTCTCTTTTATTGATACATTTTAGGTATACAACACAATTACACTTCTCATTGGAAATTCTACCTTTACATAATGCATCTTGGTTCTTATTTTTTCCCCATTCCTAGCCCTCCCTTCACCCCCTCCACCCTTCCATATTTACAAAGAATTTATTTCCATTTTTTCCATTTCTCATCATTTTTCCTTTCCCTTCTTTCCTTTCCCCTGCCAATCCCACTACCCCTACCCCT
>NW_004624757.1:5421745-5491771 GCF_000247695.1 Heterocephalus glaber
CTATGGGCACAATCTCTGCTGTTATCTGAGAAATTATTTCTGATTTCATTTTTCCCAGATCCTCTTTTGTTGCCAGTTCAGAGGGTCCAGGTGGTTGAGTAGCAGAATGTTCCATCTCGTTTCCTTTTGGAGTTGCTTTAGGTGATCTGGAAGTCTGTTTTTGAGACCTGTTTATGTATCTTCTCATTTTGACGGGGCAGGGGGCTGTTTGCTGTTGGCACCCATATGGTTCACCTCTTCTGTGCTGGGGGAATGGTGGTACAGCAGCCAGGAATCCTCCTCCTGGGCGCTGGGAGCAGCTCACCTCCTCTGTGCTGTGGCTCAAAATACAATTTTTAAAAAGGGATTGAAGATGTACCCCAGGTTTAGAACACTTCCCTAACATGTACAAAGCCCTGGGTTCCATATCCAGTGCTAAAAAAGTGTGGTAGACTTGAATTAAATAATAGAGAGTCCAAAGAAAGTCTATATTGATTATTTTCTAGTACAATTTTAACAAATTGTAAATGAACCCCACTGAACAGGGATAATTACCAGAGAATCAAAATATGAAAAATTGATGAGTCCGTGCAGGACACCTCTCTCCCTCCAGCCCTCTCCTATTCAAAGGCCCACACTCATTCTACCTACCTTCACCAGTAGCCAGTTTGTTCTTTTTGTGCTCTGGGTCTTTGGGCCTACAGTGTCTTCACCAGTATTCAGAAAGACTTGGTTGTATGGCTAAGTTTCAGAGGCAGACATTCTAGATCTTGCCTTCTGGTAGTGCCCTAGACAAGGGAGTGGTCAAGAAGGCCACATAAGGGCAAGAAATCTCTTCAGTCACACCACTCTTGAAGGCTGTGGAGAGACTGAAAGGCTGCTGCTTTCATAGATGACATGTGAGTGAATGTTCCTAGGGCAAATGGACAGATCCAGCTCTAAGAAACTCCAGAATTTAAAGAGCAGCTGGCTTCTAGGATGATTGTGAAGATTGTAGGAAAACTGTACTAGGTGCCTTTGAATCATTTTTACCAGGTCTGCTCCCTGCTCCTTGCCAGTTCTTTTAGCCTTGGATGGACATCCTATTTTCTGGTGGCCACGTGGTGATTAGAGAGAAGTAAATGAGTCTACCTCTACCAAGAATCTATCCAAGGAGGATCCAGGGCATCCTAGCCTTACTTCATGCCCAAATGCCTACTTCACTGTTAGTTTGCCCAGTTTTAACCATTTCATTTTCCTCCATATAAATTATAATAGGGTATTACAGCTAAAACTGAATTTCTGAAATCCTGATACCTAAGAACTAAGGATATAACACCATCCTGGATCCATCAACAGAGTTTTAGCTCACATCAGTGGAGAGATCACACACTTTTAGCTTCTATTTCTCCCTTTGTACTAAAAAAAAAATACTAATAAAATCAAAGCATGCTAAGAATTCCTTTCTCCTGAAAGGAATCCTTCAGTAGAAGAAAGGATCTGAGTAGTTCCTGGAAAAAGAAAAATATATGGGATCTTTCACATGCATAATCTTAAAAGTGGGAGATAAAGTTGAGACTTAAACTGCAAAGTTGGGAGGCAGAGTCCTGGAGAGCAAGCGGAAGAGAAGTGAGAAGAGGAGCAGAAATGAAGACATAAATTGAAGTTCTTCCAGGCTCCCCTTAGTCATTTCCTACTTTAGTATACTGAGTGAATGACACTTTACACCAAGATTTGGACTATGGCCCCTGATATTGCAGTCAAGGGCCACATTCAGCATGGAGAGGGGATAACCTGCTAGCTGTCTTCCTCCCTAACCTCCTGCCACCATGGGCCAAGAGCTACACCATGCTGTCATACTGTTCCAGACAGGCTGTGTTGAAATGCAGAACTGTACAACTGAAATGAAACCTCCTACTATATTATTCAACCACAATTGATGATTATTCAACCACAACTGATGATCCTACCTTGGTGTCCAAAGATCAGGAAGGAAGGTAGAAAGGTCACTGAAGGTAACTTACTGCCCACAACAAACACAAACCAAAAATGCCTTAAGAGAAAAAAGAAATTTTAGGAAGCAGAGAGAATAATTTTTAAAAAAATAAAATAAGTTGGTGGCGGCCGCTCCAGGGCTGACAAGATGGCGGCCGGCGGGGCTGTCGCTGCGGTGCCGAGTGCCGGCTTCTGCCCTACGTGCTACACAAGTGGAGCTCCTTCTCTTCTACCTACCTTCCCGAAAACATTTTAGTAGATAAACCAAATGATTAGTCTTCAAGATGGTCTTCAGAGAGCAACTATCCTCCCCAGTACTTGATTCTAAAGCTCGAAAGGCCTGCTATAGTTCAGAATACCACATTTGGAAAATATGAAAAAAATCATGTCTGCAATTTGAAGAAATTTAAAGTCTTTGGTGGAATGAATGAAGAAAATATGACAGAGCTATTGTCTAGTGGTTTAAAGAATGATTATAACAAAGAAACATTCACCTTGAAGCATAAAATTGATGAACAGATGTTCCCTTGTCAATTCATTAAGATAGTTCCACTCTTGTCCCGGGGACCCAGTTTTAACTTTAGCATCTGGTAGGTTGAACTTAGTGGCATTGATGATCCTGATGTAGTACAGCCATGTCTCAACTGGTACAGCAATTACCGTGAACAGGAAGCCATTTGCCTTTGTCTAAAACATTTCAGACAACACAATTATACAGAGGCTTTTGAATCACTGCAAAAGAAAACTAAGATGGCACTGGAACATCCTATGTTAACAGATCTGCATGACAAACTGGTGTTGAAGGGTGATTTTGATGCTTGCAAAGAATTGATTGAGAAAGCTGTAAATGATGGCTTGTTCAATCAGTATATCAGTCAACAGGAATATAAGCCATGATGGAGTCAGATCATTCCCAAAAGCACCAAAGGTGATGGAGAAGATAACTGAGCAGGATTGAGAGGGGGCCACCAGATGGTTATTGATGTTCAAACAAAGACTGTTTATTTGTTTGGTGGCTGGGTTAGAACACAGGATCTTGCTGACTTCTGAGCATACAGTGTGAAGGAGAACCAGCGGACATGTATCTCTAGAGACACTGAAAAAGAGAATGACCCAAGTGCCAGATCATGTCATAAAATGTGCATTGATATTCAATGGAGGCAAATCTACACATTGGGATGTTATTTGGATTCCTCTGTGAGGAACAGCAAATCTCTGAAAAGTGATTTCTACCATTATGACATTGACACAAACATATGGATGTTACTAAGTGAAAATACTGCTGCTGATGGAGGACCATCAGATGTGTATGGATTCAGAAAAACATATGATCTACACCTTTAGTGGTAGAATTTTGACATGTAATGGTAGCATAGATGATAGCAGAGCCAGTGAACCACAATTCAGTGGATTATTCGCTTTCAATTGTCAATGTCAAACCTGGAAACTTCTTCGAGAGGACTCCTGTAATGCTGGGCCTGAGGATATCCAATGTCAGATAGGACACTCAGTGTTATTCCACTCAAAAAATCATTGCTTATATGTATTTGGAGGCCAGAGATAAAAAACCTATTTGAATGATTTCTTAAGTTATGATGTGGACTCTGATTATGTAGACATAATATCAGATGACACCAAGAAAGACTCTGGGATGGTTCCAATAACAGGATTCACACAGAGAGCAACTATAAATCCAGAACTAAATGAAATACATGTCTTATCTGGGCTCAGCAAAGACAAGGAAAAGAGAGAAGAGAATGTCAGAAATTCATTCTGAATTTATGACATTGTAAGGAATAGTTGGTCTTGTGTCTATAAGAATGAACAAGCTGCAAAAGATAATCCAAGTAAAAGTCTACAAGAGGAAGAACCATGTCCAAGATTTCCCCATCAGCTTGTTTATGATGAGTTTCACAAGGTTCATTACTTATTTGGTGGGAATCCAGGAAAATCTTGTTCTCCAAAGATGAGACTTGATGACTTCCGGTCACTGAAACTCTGTCGAACTTCAAAAGATTACTTACTGAGGCACTGCAAGTACCTCATAAGAAAACACAGGTTTGAAGAAAAGGCCCAAATAGATCCTCTTAGTGCTCTAAAATATTTGCAAAATGATCTTTATGTAACTGTGAATCATTCAGACCTGGAAGAGACAAAAGAGTTCCAGCTCCTAGCTTCTGGTCTATTCAAATCTGGTTCAGATTTTACAGCTTTAGACTTTTTGGATGTGGATCACACCTATGCTCAAAGCACTCAGCTCTTTGAAACCTTAGTAAATTTCTTTCCTAACAGCGTGATTCCTCCTAAAGGCAACCTGGTAGACCTCATCACTCTGTAACTGAAGAGTCAATGGGCATACAAGTGGAAAACAGGAATCACTTTCAGTGTTTGGATCAAAACTCTGTTGACTGAAGTGAAGCTGCAGTGATTCAGGACTGCACCAAAGTGTTTGAAGGGATCTTTACCATCACAAGTTTTAACCCTCTTCCTTCGTACCTGACCTCAACCCCATTCTCCTCATCTTATTCCTAAATTAGGATAATAAAGTGAAATTGGTATTCTTTCCATTAAAAAATAAAATAAGTACTCTGAGAGACTCAAGGCAATATTACATAAAGTCACTTAGAAAATAAAACAAACAGAGGAGAAGAAAAAGTACTTTGGAAATACACATCATAATGTTCTGGGTATTTGTGCTTATCTGTTCTTTATGTATTCTTCCCTCAGCCCTTCTCATTTTGTGGAGCTATCTTCTCATCCCAGGAAGCTAATGAGACTCAACAAGTAATTTTTGATTCTTACAGGGAAGACAGTAAAGGGTCAGGGGAATGGGAGTGTGGTAGGCTGAGTAATGGTCCCCAAAGATGCCCATATTCTAAACCTCAAAGCTTGTGAATGTTACCTTACATGGCAAAACACTGTCTTCACTCACTTTCTATTGCTATCACAGAATATCACAGACTAAGTCATTTATAAAGGAAAGAAATTTACTTTGGCTCATGGTTCTTGAAGTTGAAAAATCCAAAAGCATGGCAGCAGCATCTTCTCAGCTTTTGGTGAGGGCCTCATGCTGCTTCATAACATGGCAGAAGGCAAGAGGCTGGGAGCAAGAGAAAGCCCAGAGGGCTAAAGGCACTTTAAAAATAACAAACTCTCACCAGAAGCATTTTATTCCCAGAAGAACAACATTAATCTACCCCCAAGGGCAGAGCCCTTATGACCTAAACATTTCCCATCAGGACTCCCTTCCCCATACTACTGCCTAGAGAACAAACCCTCCCAAACAGAAACTTTTGGGAAACATATTCAAACCATAACAGGTTTTTTGCAGATATAATTAAGTTTAGGATCTTGAGATTGGAAGACTGTCCTAGGTTACCTAGCTGAGCCCAATGCAATCACAAATCCACATAGATGGGAGGCAAGAGGATTGAGGTAGCTGTAGGAGATTGACAGTGGAAACAGGAGGCTGGTATGAAGGAAAGAAAGAAAGGACTGCAAGTCAAAAGAAAACAGGTGACTTCTAGGAACTACAAAAGGTAAGAAAATAGACTTGCTCCTGAAGATTGCAAAGAAAGATCATCCTGCCAACATCTGGATTTGATTTGAGACATTCAGATCTACAAGAGAATAAATTTGAGGCATTTTAAGCCACTACATTTGTGGTAATTTGTTACAAGAGTAATAAGAAAACAAATACAGAGGTGTTAGTGACATTGAGTAGACAGATACTAGAGATGCTAAGTGTCCTGCAATGCACAAGCAACTGCTTACAGTGAAGAATTATCTGAACCAAAAATTGCAATAGTTCTCTTGTTAAGAAACATGGTAAGCTATTTAGAAATATCTTTTCCTCCTTGTCAATGCTTGGGTCAGGAATGGGCACATGACAAAATTAGACAGATGTAAACAGAGCTTGGCTAGGTTTCTAAGATGTCCTTGGCAATCTCTTATTCGGGAAAGACATTAACAAAGCAGCATGTTTTGTGCAATATGTGCACATACCTCCTCCTGCAGCCACCCTACGACCATGTGGGAAGCAGCCTCGTAACATTACCATTATGAATAACAGAACAAAGACAGAAAGAACTCACATATTCGATGACATGTTCAAATAGGTACATCAACCAATCCTACATTCTGTCCCACCTGTGGATTTACAGTTATTTGGCCTGAAAAAATTTATTGCACAAGCCAATTGAGTTTGACTTTATGTGGTAGAAAATACATTCTAGTTAACAGAAATATTGAAAATAAAATGAAAGACCACTTCCCCAAAGAAAAGGCCACAAAATGGGTGAAATTTTTCAATAATTTAAATTAGAAAAGTTCCAACACATCTAAAATTAGAGGGGTTAAAATAACCAAAAGTGTATGAATATCATGGACTTGTGTTAAACAGTAAAAAGTAAAGAAGTACTGATCCATGTTACAACAGGAGAGAAGCTTGAAAATACTATGCTAAATGAAAGAAATGGGTCAGAAAACACCACATATTGTATGGTTTAGATCTAAATAGTTTAAATCTGAAATATCCCCCAAAGGTCACATGTGTTCAGGGTGCAGCTTTTGGAACATGACTGTACCATGAGACTCTATTCTTATCCCTGGATTAATCCACTGATGAATTCATAGCTGATTGTGCTATTAGGTGGGGTCCAGCTGGAGGAGGCGGGTCACTGAACATATGTCTTTGGAGGCTACATCTCTGCTTCTTGTTCTTCCTCTCTTTCCCCTGCCATACCTCTTTATCATCAGCCAACTATGAACTGAAACCTGTCTGTGAACCAAAATTAAAACCACTCCTCCTTTAAGTTGCAGGTATCAGGTATTTTGACCCAGTTGATGGAAAACTTGAATAATACATGGATCTATTTATATTGTAACCAGGAAAGCCAAATCTAGAGAGATAGAAATGAATTAGTGGTTGACTAAGACTGGGAACTAAGACAGGGAGAGTAGGAGTGGTGAAAGAAGGTAGAGAATGATTAATAGGTATCAAGGATTTTTTTTCCAGATGATGAAAATCTTCCAATTGACTGTAATAATGTTTGCACAGTTCTGTGTATATATATTTTAAACATTTCACTATACACTTTAAGTTGTTGAATTACACAGCATGTGACTTACATATCAATAAAGCTATTAAAATTTTAAAATTATAGAAGACAGTATTTTACAAGAACATTGATGGAGCAGAAAATACCAAATATTGAACAGGATGAGAAAAAAATATCTTCATTTCAACAAAGCCTTATAAGATTTACATAATAAGAACAGGTTATCTGCAAAGTATAAGAAAGAGCTGCATCTGACTGTTACAAAAGTACAGAACACGGGCAGAGAAAGGACAAACTTGAATATTATAAAAAGCAATGATTTTGAGTCCAGAATTTTATACTCAACTAAACTATAAAAACTATGAGGGAATGGGGAGTACATATATTTTCAGACATCTAGGACTCAAAGATTTTTCCCTAAATTTACTTGACAATATAATGCAACAAACAAAAAAAGAGTAAGAACAAACCTGAGTGTGTTGGTCACCTTCTATAACTGTGACCAGTGCTTGCTTTAGTACCACACATACTAAAATGACTATGACAAAATGCTTGAAAAAAAATCAACTTTGAAGAAGGAAAGTTTTGTTTTGCCTAATTTTCTTGTAGGTTCCGGCCCATGGTCACCAGGACCTGACCTGTTGCTTTGGGCCTATGGCAGCACAGTTGATCTTAGCAGGAGCATATGGTGAAGAAAACCAGTTCATTGCATGGAAACCAAGAAAGAAAGAGCTAGGCAGGAAGGAGCCAGGCTCCCAATGTCACCTTCAAGGGCAGGGCTCCAAGGACCTAACTTCCTCCCAATAGGCTGCAGCTCCTCAAAGTTCTATCGACTCCCAACTGTGCCACAGGATGGGGACAAAGCCTTCAGCACCTAGGCCTGCATGAGCCATTCAAGATCAAACTGTAGCAACAGGATTTAACCAACAGAGCATCTAACCTCAGACTAAAATGAAAGGAGATATATATCCAACTTTTAAATTAAGTCACAGGGCTATAAGAAATGCAGGGGGAAAGTAGGCACATTTTTACAAATAGTGTAGTTGAGGAACTGAGTAATCTTGATTATGACAGAAAGGTATGTGGCTCTTTCATCAACACAAAGAGCAAACCTCCTGGAGGCTCTAGAGGAGAAACCTTTCCTTGCCTTTTCCTGCTTCTAGAGGCCATCGGGTCTTGGCTCGTGATCTCTTCTCACATCTTCAAAACCAACAATGGAGCATTGTCATGTCTCTTTGTGATGTTCTAACCTGTTTCCACCTCAGATTGTCTTCTCTGACTGACTCTGACTCTTCCATTTCCCTCTTAGAAAGACCATTGTTGAGCTAGGGGTAGAGTGCTCAGCAGTAGAACACCTACGTAGTATTCACAAAGCCCTGGGTTCAATTCCAGCACCACAAGAGAAAACAAATCAAAAAGACCCCTTGTTTTTATATTAGGGTCACCCAAGTCATTAATAATCAAAGGTAATATGACTCTTTTTTGTCCTATAAATTAAGATTCAGAGATTAAGGAATTAAGACATGAATTTCTTTGGAAAGGGGTGCTATTATTCTTTTACACAGGATAAAAAGGAAGAACCCATGTGACTGTTAGGGATATTCTCCTAAAAGTAGTACTGGTTTGCAAAATTGTTTTCTCCTCCCCAACTATTTTGTTTATAATTGTCAAATAACAGGAATTGGTCCTACACTAAAAAATGTATTTATACACATAATATTATCACCACAGTTTATTGAGGTTAACCTATAGAAAAAATATTGGTTATTCATTATACATTAAGAACATAAAGTGGTGCATGTTGACAATGTGAAATTAGTAGTATGTCTGACGGAAATAAAAAGGGGCTATGTAGAAGCATTCCTTTCCTACCTCTGACAATGGCCAGAGAGAAGACACAATGTAATATGATCGGATTATGAAGGAGATATATTATTTTGCAGTTAAGAAGCCCTGAAATAGAAAAACATGAACTTTTAGAACTAACAGAATTGAAAGAAGCGATGGGAAGAATGAGTTCAGGGCTTCATCTTTTTTCTCAGGAAGTCGCAGACACCATTCAGAACAGGTAGACCAAAAGTAGAATTGTTAGCACCTTATGTGGACCTCTGAAATCAACTCAGAAAAACTAAAAATAGAAACAAATATGATTCATCTGTAGGGCAACGAGCAGTATGGAGAGGTGCTTTGAGTTCCATTGCATACACCTGTGTCTAGCCCCAGATTCCTGCTGGAAATGGAGGGGATTGTGGCCCCAGATGTAGGAATCCAAAGATAGTCCTCACCTATCAGCCCCGGTCAGGCAGTGCTTCAGCAAAATGAAGTCACCCTGCCCTCTCCTCCCAGAGGCAGCCTGTACACTGCTGGCCCAGGGCAGCAGGATTAAGTCCTCGCCCAGAACAATTCAGAACATTTCTGCATGGCATGGCGGGTCCAGCTTCAGGGCCCCTGGAGAGGTCACAGCATCACAGAGTCAGCACACAGCCCAAGCACTCCTTCTGCCTCAGCCTTGCCCCTTCCTTTCCCTCACAGCTGACTCCAGGAGTCTTCCATAGTGAACTTCCTCCTTGCCAATCTCCATCTCAGAGCCAATTTCCTAAAGTGCCCAGCTCGAGATGCACCTGTTGGCCACCAGCTTCTTCTCAGCCATGCCTAAGCTACTCTCAGAAAATTATCTTTATGTCCTTCCAGAAATGAAAGTTCATGTAAAACTTGAGGAAAGATGTAATTTTATTTTGAGAAAAGTACTCTTGTTATGGGCCTGCCAACTTCCCCATCTATGATGGAGAAGTATAGAACAGCAAGGAGCTAAATGACTTTGCACTGTAATAGAAAAGCTGGCCTTCTTGGAGTGAGGTGACCCTATCTCCTCTCAGTGAAGTCTTTCCACCACAGGGCTTGTTAGTGAGAGTTCAACTCAATTTGGAAGGCCACAGCCAAATTAATTAAGAGTACATTGCTATTCTCTGTCCAAATGTATAAACATATAGATATTGTCAGCTGTATCTCATGCTATAGAAAATTTTGTGGGCTTGGTAATCACTTCCAAAGGTTTCTGGTAACATTAAAATCAAATCCAAGTCAAGTATGGTGGTGCATACCTCTAATCCCAGCTACTCAGAGGCAGAGGCTAGAAGATCTCCAGTCTGTGCCCAGACTGGGGAATGTAGCAAGAGCCTGTCTTGAAAATAAACAAATAAAAAAGGCTGCGGATATAGCTCAGTATAGATCACTTGTCTAGCATGCATGAGTCCCCCACCACTGCCATATGACTACATATGAACAAAATTGAATCCAAACTGAATCAAGTCTTACCAGGCACTGAGGAGTCCTGCCTCCACCTGTATTTCTGACTCCTCCAAGATTGATTTTCACCATGTTCATTGCCTTATTGTTATCCTTGGAACTTACCAAGCTGGTTTCTGCCTCAGGACCTTTGTACTAGCGGTTTCCTTTGCTGGTAATATCAAAAATACTCTTCCCTTGGAACTCTGCTTATCACTCAGGTCTCACCCCAAGGACTACATTGGCAATGCAAACCTTAAACCTTGCTGACCACCCAGTATAATGCAATACACTCTTCCTTCTCTATTACTTCACCCAGCTTTATTTTCTTCAGAGCACTTACCATCAACTGGAGCTGTCCTGGGCATTTGTTTACTTATTGGCTATCTGCTTTCTTTGCCTCCCTAGAAGGAAACTTTTGCCATGACATTGCTGTATTTGCAGCATTTAGAGCAGTGTTTGCCCTGGTAGTTGCTCAATAAATATTGAATAACCAACAGTATAATACTATATGAATTTGAATGTTTAGACATTTTACCCCAAATTAGGAAGATGCTCTTTGTAAAGAAATTAGGAGATACATTCAGAATTCTGAAATAGCCCTATGTGTCAACAACTTCACTTAGTGGTATTCAACTTATACTGAGGAGAAAAATGCCTTGGGGATACTAGTGAAAGCTATGGCCGTTCTTCCCAGGAGACAAAGCAGTGCATGTATATATCCAAAGTGTGATGCATGCACGAGCAGCATTTCTTCCCCCAGGTCAAAAAGCCCAATGTTAACGCCCTCTGTAAATGGCACCCAGCTAACAGGTGAGTGTTGCTCACCTATCTGCTGTTTTTCTCCCTCAAAGTTCTACCCCACTTAAGGACGCCTGGCTTGACCATTTCCTCATTGTTTTACTTTCTTCACTAGAATATAGGTTTCATGGGGTCGTCAGTTAGGAGTGCAGCAGTAAATATAATTGAATAAATGATGAACAAATTTTGAATAAATGCATGACTACTCCACAGCAGGCACAATTCTAGGCACTGGCAACTCAGAGTAAGAAAACTTTCTGTCTTAAATCATATAAATGGTGAGCAAAGAAAGCCTATAAATAAATAGGAAAATATATTATTCTGTTTTCAATTGTGATGAGTGATCTAAGAAAAAAAACAGTAAATGGTTTTGAATGTTTAATGCACTTAACAGTGACTTGCAGTAGGAGGGTGCTATGTTCCATAAGTAACCAGGGGAGCCCTCTTTGAGGCAGGCCATTTAAGCTGACATTGAAGAATGTGGCCTTACCAAGATTCCCAGGAAGAGGATCCCAGATGGTGAGAGCAGTAAGTCCAAAGGCTCTGGAGTAGGAGTCTCGCAAGGTCAAGAGTAGAGAGATCATTGTTCCTAGACCTAATAGCATTCCAGTAAGAGTTCAGAAGAGAAGTATAAGAACACTGGCAGGGACTATAACATGTAGTATAAGATCTCTGAGTGTTGGAAGCCATGGATGGTTTTAGATAAGGCACTGATTAATGCTGCTCAATCATCGCCCTGGTTTCCATCTTGAGATTGGACTGGAGGGGCAGAGAAGTCCCAGGAAAGGAGGCAAGAGCAGAGGGGCTGGACGGTGGGCTGGCAGGGAAGGACTCCCTGAACCCTATCCTGTCCACTTGCACGTTGGGCAAGTTGCTTTGTCACTTGAGCTGTTTTCCCATTTTGAAAATAAGCAGGCTCCTGAGACCATCTTTTTACTACAGTTTTACTCTTAATTGACACATAGTAATTGTACATATTTATGGGGTACAGAGTGATATTTCAATACACGTATACAATGTGTAATGATCGGATCAGGGTGATTGTCACATCTATCATCTCAGGCAGTTATCAGTTCTTTGTGTCAGGAACATTCAAAATCCTCTCTGCTAGCTATTTTGAAATATTCAATTCACTGTTGTCAACCATAATTATCCCACTGTGCTACAGAACATTGGCAGTTATGCCTCCTATAGACTGCACTTCATGGGGCCATCTTTGAGGGCCATTTCAGCCCTGACATCCTGTAAACTTATAAATCTCAGTCTTCTCTTGTCATTTGGATTCAGAGGCAAAGCTACAGTCAGTGGTTCTGTCCTGAGACAGCCAGCTCACATGCGGGTGGCAGAGCTCAGGGCCTCCTCATGGTGCTTCACGGCTGGGTGGGCTGGTGGAAGCCATCATACCCTCTCCACTGGCTCCATGACAAGGATGATGCTACCTGGATTCAGCCTTCTTAAATGAACCAGAAGACAGGCACTACCCAGCTTTTAAAACAGCAACTCACTGGGAAACATTTCCTGGTTTTCTTTTCTTTCTTTTGCTCTTTGCTTCACGAAAAGAACACATAGATGCCCCTCAAGGCTTATTCCAGTGTCTCTTCTCAGGAAGATGTGCCTCATCAAGGCCAGTGCTCTTAAGCTGTAACTTACTGGTTTAACCAAAGAGAAAAGGGGTCTGACCTGGCTGCATGTTGAGCCTGGCTCTTTCCCTGCTTCCCTCCTCCTGCCCTCTTTCCCTTTCATCTCCTGAAGTGGTCCTCTCCTGGCTGATGGGAGAGTCCTGCACTGAGCTGGGGGTCACATCCCCACCCCCTCCTGACTTCCTCAGCTCCTCTGCCCCTCAGACACTTGCTTGTGCAGCTGCTCGATATAAATTCCTCACATACATCTCCGGCCAGCCAGTTTATTTTTATAAACAATAAATAGGATGACATTCCGCTGGTGTCCCACTTGGTTCAGCCTCCTTTATAGAGCTGGGGAGACAGTGACAGAAGATTGGTGGGGTTTAGACAGATGGTGGCCCATACGTCATAAATCTCATAAACACAGAGTGGCAGGCTTTTCTCTTTTTCTTTTTTTTTCTAAGAAACACAACAATACAACAACAACTTATGCTCCCACTCCATTTTGTTTCTCTCTCCAAGATCACAAGACATTATCAAGGCCTACAAATCACCACCAGATGATATTAAGCTGCTTCAATAACACTGTGGATCCCTTCCGGTGTGTTATTTTTCTTCATTAGAAACGATAGCCCAAGTGCACCAAATCCTCTTTCCCTCTCCTTAAAATTTATAGATCACAGTCTCTAAACTAATTGTTACTTGCACACTCGGCCGCAAGCTGTTTGTCCATGGAGCAATTACCTCCAAGGCCTTGATTAAGGCACAGGGGGTTGCAGAAAATCCAGGGAAATGAAGCACTCAGGCAGGGAGGGCAGGATGTCCTGATGTCCGTGGGTGGAAGTGAGCAAGAAACTCCCTTATCCATCACCCAGCCCTGTTCAAAGGCCGCCCCTGTGACAGGTGCCCAGGCCCAGGCTGCTGACTTCCTTTATGACACTAGGGCTCAAAGCAGCTTCCAGGCAACACCCTCCTGGAAAGAAGAACATGTGTTCAGATTCTCAGTCTTACCCTCCCAGGTTATGGAACTTCCACCGCTCATGCATTCACTGACTTCCTTCCCTGTGCGGACATGAAGCAAGACATTATTTTGTTCTGGAGAAACCTGGGTTCTGTGTTCCCACTGAATTCAGAAGGTCCTTGGGCTCTTGCACCATCCCACCCCATCCCCAGATCTCCTGTCCTTAGCAGAACAAAATCCAAAGCCTCAGAGTCAGAATTACAGATCCTGCCTGATTGCCGCTTTCTGCACATAAACTCAGGCTCTGAGGCAGCTAGGGACTTGCCTGATGCCACACAGCCAGATCATGCAGAGTGAAGTTCTACTTCTGACCAGAAACATTGATGTCTTGGAAAATTTTGCCATTTGGGGATTGAATTCTCAATCAATATGTCACAGGAGAAATGGCCTCCATTGATCACCCCCCTAACTGTGACTAAGGCACATATGGGAAGCTCTTCTTTTGAGGATTCTCCATGTGCCTAAAGAGGAGAAGTCCATTCTTCCAGTATACGATCATTCTTGGGTAATCTGGCTTCTGATGTCAGTCCACAATTCAGGGACATTCTGAGAGCCCATTATAATCCATCAGCACTCACCATTCCTGACTGTTAGCATCATCAGACAGAAAAAGGATGCTTACCTCTCATGAAGTCTGATGCTGTGAGTGAACATGCTCAAGGAGCAGCTCTTGACCAAGGAAAGAGGGGAACATAACAAAAATGCCCTGGCTTCCTCCTTGATCAAACAGACAGCTCTGAAGTACAGACAGGGTCTCCCAGAACCTTCTGATATGCACAGGCATAACCTATCTTTATACACACTTCAGTGGCCCCCTTATAAACTCTTGGTGTTCAAATCCTTGCCTCATGCTCTGTTTATACCGCAACCAAACCAAGATAGATTATAACCATTTTGCCCCTTGTAAATCGCACTGAGGTTGGGTTATCCCTCCCCAACACAATGCACTTTAAATTCAGGATGCTTTTAAATGCTCCACTGATTTTAAAAGCTAGAAGACATGTCATCTGCTTTGTCCATTGAGCAATTACCTCTGAGATTTTGATTAAGGCACAGAGGGTGCAGAAAGGCCAAGGAATTGAAGAACTTGGGCAGGGAGGGCAGAAGCCCAGAGCAGGAGCTAGGAGCATTGGCCTTAGATGAACCTCTGTTATCAGGAGCTGCAGTCCCCACCAGGCCCAGCTTCCCTCTTTCATGTCAGCTCCTCAGTCCCCATAGGGATTTGAGATTTTGAATGCTAGGTTTTTATACTATCCTGGGTCTTTTCTTAAAAGCTGCAAACAACAACCAAACAATTTCCTTGCATTCCATTTAACTTCTTGCTACAGTCCAATAGAGGGACACACTGAGATTTGGGGAAGTAAGGCTCTGCGCTGCTTTTAATCTTCAGTTTTATAATGATTGTTCTCCACTTTTACAGCAGAAGAGCCTCTCTCTGATCACCCGTTCAACTTTGGTTCGTCCAGCCTAGACAAACCCTCACTATTCTCCCCATTCTGTTTTCAGGCTCAACAGAAAACCAGACCAGAGCTTCTCTTTGCCTTCAGCTCACAGTAGGGTCCCATGTAGCCAACTTTAGTGGTCCTGGCTTTTCCGTTCAGCAGCTGAGCTTTCAAAAGTCATTTCCATCCTTCCTCTACATCACATCTCAACACTATGAATATTCATTGATTTTTCTCTTTGTAGGGTCTTTCAATCAGTTTTTTCCTCTCAATTAAAGAACTATATGATACATTGTTATCTTAATAATCAAGTATGGTAAGAAAACAAATCCAATTATATACTTTTAAAAAACATATGTGACCTAATGTAGCAGATATAATATCAAATTCTGTCAACTTAGAAAATGAGATGTTTGCCTGAAAAATGGCATCACTTCTCTTCCATGGAATTATATCTTCATCGACATCTTTTTGCTCTAGCTGCACAAGGGCCAATATCTGCTATAAGAAGAGAAAGATCCATTTTGTTGCCAGGGAAAAGTGTTTATATCTCTCTAAACAATTAGACACTGGAAACCCATCTTCCTCACCTCTCTGCTCTTTTACCTGGCCCTTTTTATTTGTTATTTTGAGACAGGGTCTCACAAAGTTGCCTAGACTGGGCTTGAACTTGCAATCCACCTTTCTCAGCCTCCCAGAGTGCTGGGATCACAGGTGTGTGCCTCTGTGCCTGCTCTCCACTCATTTTTCACTTATTGAAAAAGAGAAAACCCCTGAATGTGGGGAACTCTGAAAAGTTTATGCTCTAAGGACAACAAATTCCCAAGCTCCCAGGGCTTCCTGTTCCTCTCTGGGTTTGACCTCATGAGTGAGCAAAGAGGTATTACAACAACCAAGGAACACAAGTTTGTCCCAAATCCTTTTTGCAGCAGGAGCTTTGAGTTGACTAGGGAACTGTTAACCCTTGGAATCCAGGGCAGCCTGGCCAGCTCCTACCAACAAGAAGTGACCAGCAAGAGAGAGAACTGAGGCACTCTGGATATTTTTCAAACCAAGAGTCTATAAAAGGGGGGTTAGGATTCCAAAGCAGGGTTCTAAAGTACAGCACAAAGCCTTGGCAGGCTACAGGTTGGGTGTCACCGAAGCCTGATTGGAAAGGCCTGCTTCAGAAGCCCCTCTGAGCAGGAGAGTGCAGGGCAGACACAGCAGAAGAGGAAACTCAGAGTATCTGACAGGACCAGGGCTAATGCCGTGGCTCACACGTGAGACTTCCTCTTGGGAACAAAGTCAGGGACCACATCAGCATGTCAGGGAGTCTCACCTCAGGCTGGGTCCTGGCTCTCCCCTGATTAAGACCCTCAAAGGCAGGAGAACGTCTAAACTCCTCATCAGAGCTGTTCAAGACCATAGACCACATCATCCACGTGGCACTGCACCTGTCCCTTACTGTGCATAGATGGTGTGACAGCTGGGGTGCACCTGTGTAAGCCGGTGGGGATCAGAAATAGATACCCCATTCATGGTCCCTGCCCTCACAGAGTTCACAGTCCAGTGAGGAGAGGCATGGTAACAAATAATTTGTAGAGAGGCTGGTGGCGGTGTCCAGAGTTCTGAGAGAACAAGAAGGAAGGAGGGATCATTAGTTCACTGGGCAGGGAAAAGGGAAGACTTCAAACAGAGGCTCCTCCATGGGGCCTTTAAGACTGAGGATCAATTCTCAGTGGAAAAAAAGGAGAATTCTGGAAGAGACTTCAAATCTGTCAGAAAGTGTGGCTTGAACATTTGATACAGAAGTTCAAAACTGCCATGGGTATGAGGACTTCAGTGAGAGGGGTGATCACCAGGGATGTCCAGGAGCCTGAGGCAAAGCAGTTCCAGTTGCACTTGGCACTTCCTCCTCAAGAGGAATGAATTGTACTGGAAAATCCAGATGATATCATGGCTTCAGGATCCTTCCTCCATCTCTTGCTTCCTAGATCCTCCTTTTTTTGGCTTTGTTTCTCAGCCAAGTACTCTAGTAGTGGCAAAGATGACCATCAATGCATATAGAAGATCAGCAACCTGCTGGAAAGACAGTGTCTTTTCTCCATTATTTTCTGGGCAGTTCCAAGAGAAGGAGCCTATTGGCCACAACTCTGTCATATGGGCTTTTCTAAACCAGTGTCTGCAGCAGGAAAATGTGGCATTTACATTGGCTAGACCTGGATCATGGGCTGATTCCTCCACTCAGAGATGGGTCAGTTCCCTCTATCCAGTAATGACTTTCAGTTGTAAAAAGTTGGGACCCCAGGACAAATTAGGGTGCTATTGACAAAATGGCAGCCCACATCATGAAAGAAAAAGCAAGCACACTCTCCTAAATGATCTCAAATGGAGCCCCTCCACCTGAGATGAGGTTTCTGCAGAGAACAAATCCTTCCTGCCAACACACTAGCTGCCTTGACTTTGATGTCCCTCGGTTTCCACACTTGCATTAGCCTTTCTGCCAGAGCTGCATACTTGTTTGTTTTGTCTGGATAGATTTTTGTGTTGCTTCTGCAAAGGGAAACAGCTACAACAATAAGGTCCACTGTTTTGTTAGCTTTATTAAGTAGCAGAATGTCTGCGTGGCTCTGGTGAGCTTTTTGCATGTTTCCAGCTATCTCAGAGTAGCCATTTTCCAGCATTTTTTCACCTGAGCCTATTTTCAAACAAAGAAAAGATGGGCTTTGTGGCAATCATCTTGAGCCTGTGTGAATTTGCCCTAGCCGGCTGGGGTGGCTTCCACCTTCTGCATCTCTCAGCAATTAGATTTTGTTTATCAAACAAATATTCTCAGTGGCAACGTCATGGCCTGAGCTTATGAAAATAGATCTTCAAAGCTCACAAAATGACCTGTGTTATTTATGTCTGCCTTTGTTGTAGCTACTTTGGCTGCATAACATTGACTAAGAAAATGTCAGACAAACAACTACAGAGCAGGTATCTCTGTCTCTTCCTTCCCCCTCTCTCCCTTCTCTCTTTCTTCAGCAAAGACTTACAGAGCAATTATGATGCCTCCAGGCTCTGGAAGTAGAGTAGGACTTTAAAATTCTCCTAACATTATATATATCATAATGGGATACTCTTTGTGTAACGATATCTATATATATAAATATAAGAAATACACAAGTGTTCATATATAAATTATAAATACAAATTTAATATTATATCAGGCTTATTATTTGACAGGCACTATTCTAAGAACTTTACACATAAGAACTATCTTAATCTTATAATAATATAATGACAAATACATTTCACACATGAGGAAATTGAGGCAATGAGTCATCAAATGGCTTTCTTAATATCCCATATCAGTTAGTTATTGGAGGAGAAAGGACCTTAACCAGGTTTCAGAATCACTACACTGGACTACTAATCCATCTATGGAATAATCATATGAAAAAGAATTACAAATTTTGGTTAATGCTATGGTGGATATGTTTAAGTATCTTCAAAGGAGCCCATTCTGGTCTGGCCCTGTAGTGAGGGAAGACATCTCTGAGGATGGGATGCATGAACTGAAATTTGAGGATGAGTTGGAAATAAGTTGGTGTTGGGTGAGGAGAGGAGAGAGAAAAAGGCAGGCGGCAGCAGTGGAATAAACCTTCCCCCAGGACCCAAAGGAAGCTTGGTGGGATCTAGGCCAGGGAGCAAATCCAATAGAGACAGGCAAGTAGATTAGGAACAGTAAGGACCTTCTTGCGTTTAAGGGTTATCTATTTGTAGTAGGCAGAATAATGGCTCCCAAAGCACCTATGCCCTGACTTCTAGAACTGGTGATGTTGCTTTACATAGCAAAGGGACTTTGCAGATGTGATTAATTTTACTATGGACCTTGATGTGGGGATAACAAACAAAAGGGCCCAATCTCTGTACATAAGTACTTAAAAGCAGTCACTTTTCCTAGCTGTCATCACAGAAAAATGTGACTACAAAGGAGAATTAAAATGAAGGGTTTTGGAGATAAAGGAATGGGGATGAGCTAAGGAAGGAAGGGGAGCTAAGGAAGGAAGGAAGGGGAGCTAAGGAAGCACACCAAGGAACAAGCATTCTCTTCCAGAGCCTCCAAATATTTATGTAGCCTTCAGGACACCTCAATTGTAGCACTGAGATCAGTCAAACTCTGACTCTGTAACTGGTAGAAGATTACTTTGTGTTGTTTGAAACTATGTATGAGGTCATGAGTTATTACCAGGACTGAGAGTGTAGCTCAGGGGTACAGTGCATGCCTATTTGCATGCATAAGGCCCTGGGTTTCAGCCTCAGTGACACAAAAGTAAAATAAAACAAATGTGCTAACGGCAGCAACAGGGTACTAACAGGTGCCATGAAAAGCTATTTCATCACATTATTTCATCATGATTTAGGGGTTGAGATGTTTAATTTTGTATGTTAACTTGACTAGGCTAAGGGATACCCAGATAGCTGGTAAACTATTATTTCTAGATATGTCTGAGAAGCTATTTCCAGAGCAGATCAGCATTTGGATCAGCAGACTGAGTAAATATCACTGATCCAATGCAGGTGGCATCATCCAACCAAGGTCCCAGAGAGGACAAAAAGGCAAAAGAAGGGGCAATTTACTCTATGTGTTGCAGCTAGGACACCCAACTTCTCTTCAAGGTCATCTGTGCTTGCATTTTTTGGACCTCTGTTTGCATGTACATCAACATTTTTGTCTGTATTTCTATCATCTATATCAGTGGTGAGGAACCTATGGTATGAGTGACACATCAGGCTGTTTGTTATCATTGAATGCTCTAAAAGGTTTGCCATCACTGATCTATATCATTTATATCTACATCTGTATCTATTTATCTAACAAGTTTTGATTTTTTTTTGGTACCGGGGATCGAACTTGGGATTCGGGACCTTGTGCTTGCAAGGCAGGCGGTGGAACCACTGAACTAAATCCCCAGACCATAACAAGATTTTTAATAGAGATTGACTCATATAATTATGGAGGTCAAGAACTTCCCCAACCTTATGCCTATAAGCTATAGACTAAGGATAATCAATAGTGTAATTTAGTTTTAGTCCTAAAGCCTGAAGAACAGAGATGTAGAGTGGTTAGGAAGGGACTGAGTGTATAAATCCTGGTGTGAGTCAGAAGGTACAAACATAAGCCATATCCTACTGAGATGTTACAAAGTTTTCAGTCAAAGTTGGAGAAAGCTAACTGCTATGGTTTGAATGTCCCTTGTGACAGTTAGCTGTTGTATCAACTTGAGTAAGAAATGCCCAACTGATTGGATTAGTGTAGTGCTGAGTGTGGCTGAATGGATTTATTGAAGACAGAAGACTTACCCTGGGTGTGAGTGGCACCAACCTATAGGACTGCAACCTGAGTGGAATGAAAAGGGGACAAAAGAAAGAAGTCTTACTTTGGTTTCTTCAGAGGAGCTCCAATCTTCACTATAGCCTTGGCAAGTCTGTATTCAGCCTCCCATCTCAGACTCCTCAACTTTCCAATGCACATCCTTTGGTTATCAATAGGACTCTGCAATGAGCGCCAGGTCTTCCACCTTTGACTTGGATTGCTCAACACTCCAGCATGTAGGCAGCCCTTTTGGATTTTTCCACACGTGACCCAGCACCAGGGCATTGTAAACCTATGTGTGCACATATATTTATTAAATCTGCTACTCTAGTAACCTCTGGGTTATACATTGCTCAAATGTGCATGTGAGAAAGGATTGGTCCTCAGGGTGATGCTACTTGGAGATACTGAGTTGTACCTTTAAGAAATGGAGCCTAGGGCCGGGAATTTAGCTCAGTGGTTCCACCACCTGCCTTGCAAGCCCAAATTCCCGAGTTCAATCCCCAGTATGAAAAAAGAGAGAGAGAGAGAGAGAGAGAGAGAGAGATGGAGCCTAGTGGGAGGACTTCAAGTCACTGGGGGCATGCCCTTGAAGGGAATTGTGCTGTCTACCCTTTTCTCATCATCTCCTTTGCTTCCTGGCTACAAGCTCAGCACCTTTGCTCTGCCACGTACTTCTGCCATGATGTGTGCCCTTGCCACAGTCCCAAAACCATCCACCAACTGATCATGGACTGGAACTTCCTGAATTGTGAAACTTTTCTCTTAATAAGTTATCATCTCAGGTATTTAATTATAGTAATGAAAACTTGATTAACACTATTGAATTTCCTATGCTATAGGGCAATTGTTTGTCCTTACTTCAATCACAAAGCATGTGTAGGAACTCCTTCTGTTGCCATCAGCTGCTAGCACTAAAGTTACATGGTGGCAAAGGTTTCCAGGGGCCTTGATGCTAGCTGAATCTGTGTTCAGTCCTGGATTAATTTGGATGACCTCAGGTGTGTGTGATAGTTAATTGTGATGTTAACTTGAATGGATTAAGAAATGCCTACAAGGGGATTAGTGAAGCACAGTTTCAGGTGTGTCTATAGATGACTGACAAGTAAGCTGCAAATGGAGGAGGGAAGACCCA
Source organism: Heterocephalus glaber (assembly GCF_000247695.1). The sequence continues at coordinate 5,443,409 of NW_004624757.1, forward strand.
CCCTGAATGTGTGTGACACTGACCAATAGGCCTGCAGACTGGATGGAATAACAAGGGAAAGAAGGAGGAAGTCCTCCCTTTTGCTTCTTCAGGGGAGCTGCAGTCTTCACGGTTTGGACATTCCTCTCCAGGTACTTCAGGCTTCCAGCTCAAACTCCTCAGCATTCCAACACAGGCTCTTCAGGTTTTCAACACAGTCTTGCACAGGACTCTGCAGTGAGCTCCAGGCTTTTGACTTTCAAATGAATCCTCAACTCTTCAATGCAAATGACCATTTTGCATTTTTGCATTCTTCCACCCCTGATTCTGCAGTCAGTCACTGTAAGCCTACTTAGTAAATCCTTTATATATGTGTGTAATTTGTTTTTCTAGTGAACTCTGATATAATGTGGTAATCAGTTTTCCATCACTGTGACAAAATACCTGAAAAAAACAACTTAAAAATGCATGAGTTATTTTGGTTCTATTTCAAAAATTTCGGTCCATGGTTGGCTGGTTCCATTGCTTTTAGGCAATGTTATTCCATAACTTTAGGAATGTTGCATAACCACTCTGAAGCTCAGTTTCTATGTTGGCCGAGATTCTACCAATGTCAACTCCACTGGGTCATTTGTTAAAAGAAAACTCTAAAAGAGGTACTGACGCTGACTAGGGCTAAAAGAAAACAAAAATCTTCTCCATCCTTCCAAGTAGCTGCTTCCACTGCTCCAATTTCTTCTGAGTCAGACAATGCAGTAAACACCTGGAGAAATATAGCCGTGCCCATGAAATGACTTTAAAATGTAAGTGCCAGGCATGAGTCAATTATCAGCAAGATGGAGGTGGCCAAAGCTCTTTCCATAGAAATTCCCTCTAGTGATATTCCTAAAGCATTATGCTTGAGGTCTGCTATTATCCTAGTTATTAGTAGGAGAATAGGAATGAACTATTACTAACAATGGTGTTACTCATGAGCACATAACTGTTGTTCAGAAAGCTCTGTCCAAAGCAAGACAATGGCCTGATACCAGCTAAAAGAAGATCAGAGTAGGACAGCAGTACTACACCCTTCCCATAAATATTGTAGCCATTCCCTTTATATCTACACTTTATTTTTTCTGTTTCTGAAAAACATACATAAACCTGAAGAGACAGTATCCCAAGTATTCTTGGACATTTTTCATTATGCAGATAGATCAATTAGTTGTTAAACTGCAACATAAATATAAGTAAGATCCCTCTGTGTCTTACAATCTGGCTAAGATTGAGTCAGGTTGTGGAATGTCTAGGCCATTCAAAAGTCCTCTGATTTGGGCAGAGGGTCACATCTGGCTCTAGTCTGCTGTTGATTTGGAGAATTTTAGGAATTGTATCATGTCCTACCAGCTTCTAATTGACCAAATCACCTGGAAATAAGAAAGCAAGTGGCCTTACTGATATGGTTCACACAATTCTGCCTCTTGGCACAGAAAACAGAGCAGATCTGAAGATACCTGAGCTCTAACACCAGACATGAGTTGTGCCTGTATTGGAACCCTGTCTTCATTGACTCATATAGAATGAATTTCTCTATAAACGAATTCTGCTCTTTAACATGATGGGTGTGAGATTTTTCTGTATCCCTGGGGTGACTGAGGTCTGTTCATTCACTGTTGTGTAGTAGTTCACTTTGAGGTTTGACTATAATTTAATTCTCATACTCAGACTTTAGACCTTTGCATCATTTCTGGTTTGGGGCTATAAGCTCTGCTCTGAAGGCCCATCTTTGATGGACATGTGTGTTCATTTCTATGCAGTATTTACTCAGGAGTGGGACTGGTAGCTCGTAGAGTATGCATAGATTCAGCTTTGGAAAATATTAACCAGATGTTTTTCAAGTCCATTCTGAAAAAAATAAAAATAGTTATAGGTTAAACTTTTTTATCTTCAACATGAAAATAGTTCGTAGGAAGTCCCATGGGGTGTTAAAAATAAATACTCTTACAGCTGAAATTACTTACCCTATTGAAGAGAAGAATGTCAGCACGAAAACTTGTCCTCTTTTCCACCAACAGCCAGGCATTTGGGGAAGTGCCTTCCTAGTTTGTCACTTAAAATTAAAACATGCCATCTGGGGACATATGGAGGACTACAAGTGTCTCCAATGCCATCTCTGATCCCAGCTCTAGTTTCTAGAACTCATCCCCATTATTTCCAGGTTATGAGTGCTGATTGCACTTTGGAAGGCATTTACTTTTCAGTAGAGTCCTGTAAGCATCAAGATGCGAGGAGGCTACATGGAGCAATGGTAAGGACATCATTCTCAAATCAGACTCATCAAATGTTGAAGCCTGAGTTCTACTGGGTGATTTTCTGTGCATTATTTCACCTCCTGGGTGCTGGTTTCTCCAGCTATAAAATGAACATGATAATAACATCTCATCTTTGAGAGGGTTATGGAAAAGATGGTGTGATATGCAAGAATAGAGATTAGTGCAGGCCAAGCTTAATCTTCAGTAAATATAAGTTCATCATCATCATCATCATCATCATCATCATCATCATCATGATTTCCCTCACTTGCTCACTGTCAGAATAGGTATGCTTCCAGTTGGGTGGCATCTAAGGTGGTCATGGAAGGCTCAGTCTCCCCCTCCTCTTTCTTTCATGCAGCAGCAGAGCCTTCCATCTCCCCACCCCCACCCCTCAAGTGTAGCAGGAGTAGCCAGGCTACAAAAGCTGGAATCATATCACACTGAGCCCACTAATCCTTCTTGCCTTCAGATGTGGTTAGCTGGGAATGGGGGGAAGCAGGGAGGGGGAGCCAAGTTGCAGACACAGGGCAGCAAAGCAGAGCTGTCTGAAGCCTGCAGCCAGGAGCAACCAGGAAACAAATTAGTTCAATCCCAGAATGTAAACCAGCATTGACAGAGATGCATGGAATAGCCATGGAAAGAAAGCCTGCTGCAATTTCTCACCTAGTTAGCCCAAGAATCAATGTCATGGGGAAAAGGCCATGGAGAAGACACTGCATACAGCACTGTATGTAGGTCCTGGAGGCTAGGGACCCCCTTGAGGGTCCCAGACACATCAGGTGCCATAGTCAGCTTTTGGGAAGGGGCAATGCCTTCAGCTGTTTCTAGGGTTATAGTGCCTGGGAGTCCTGTATTGGAGCTCAGTTAGAACTTGAAAATCATTGCAATCAGAGATATTCACACTACAAGTCTGTGAAAATAAATTGAAGAGTGCTGCATTGATGGAGAAACACTAAATAGGTGGGCTGCCAGGTTCATATAGGTCTCTCATCTGTTTCAGATTTAGGCGAACCATTTGAAGTCACCATTCTTGCTGGTCATAAGCAGCTCATTATTGGAAATTTAATTTGGTTTCATGGTAGGTAGATTGGACAAAGTTCTTCTCAAATGATTGGCTCAAAAAAAAAAACAATGGTCAGACAATAGGGTGCAATCCACTCTTCCATCCCTGGCCCTCAAACAGAACCTGGCACATACCAAGAGCTGGACTACTAAAAGAATAAAATAGGTGTAAACTCCTTCATGGATTCTTTTCTTTTATTCATGAACAAACTCACTGGTAGTGTATGGATCAGGAACTGATCTAAGTGCAAGGTTACAGCAATTAAACAGTACTTCATTTAAATTCAGTTAAAGTACTTTAACATCAGACAGGCATTGACCTTCCCCAAAGCCATTTATAGTCCAGTGGGTAAAAGAGACATTAAACAGACAATGTCCTGAGAATATTTTGTAATTGTGATCAATGGTAGGAAGAAAAGAATACAAGCCATCCTTGTACATCCTGAGGATGTATTAAACACAAAGCACCTGGCTGGCTCCTATGCAAGTTAGAGGGGCAGCAAGACGCAGCCCAACTGTGGAAGGAAGAAAACACAGTAGACAGGTTATTACACAGGAAGATTCAGAATATCTCCCTTGAACGGATTACCCTTTCTCATCTGCTGAGCACATGCAGGGCCACGTAACTTGTTTCAGCCAATGAAAAGTGAGCATGGGGCCATCAGTCACTTCGAGGTAAAACACTGGAGGGTGAGTGTCCTGCTTTTTCCCTTTTGCCACAAAATGTTGCTTTATCAGCCAGGGTCCTGTGATGCAGGTGACATGTAGCAGAGTCCAAGGACCCTCAGGATAGTAGTGAAGTCTGAACAAGAAATAAATATTTCTGGCTTTATCTCCTGCACTATTTCAGGGTGTTTGTTTCAGACTGGTTCAATGTAAGCTTAGGCAAGTGAGGAACATAGCAGTCATGTACATGGTACTTGAGTCTAAGATGAAACCATGTTGTTTTCTATAACCTGCTCTGGGGCCATAGGTAAAGTAATTAGCCAATTATGGAGCATGAACAAGTCAACACAGGAAATGGTAACCGCCATGAAATAGGGGCAAGTATGGTGTCCTAAGAGGACAGAGATGGGAGGAGCCAATTTTAGCTCAGGAATGACAGCATCATGAACATTGGCTGACTCATCTAAATGTCTAATTAGTAGTAACTACAGGTATTCCCTGACTTACAATGGTTTTGCCTCCTGTAAAACCATCATAAGCTAAAAATATCTTAAGTTGAAAGTGTATTTAATACATGAACATTCTAGCTTAGCATGCCTTGGTACACCTGACACACCTGTTGTTTCCTGTCCTCATCACAGGGCTGCCTGGGAGCTGAGGCTCACAGCCACTGCTCAACATCTTGAGGGAGCACTGTACCACATACCACTAGTACAGAAAGGATCAAATTTGTAAATTTGAAGTTTGATTTCTACTGAATGAGTATTGCTTTCACACCACCGTAAAGTTGAAAAATCATAAATGAAAGCTGGAGATTGTCTGTACTATTAGGATCACTGTTACAATTCCAGGTTATCTGAGTGGTTTGTGGGGAGTGGCTCATAGACAGCTTATATTGAAGCACATCATACTTTCAAAGCTTTTCTTTATAGTCCATGTGTCATGAATTCTAGCAGCTGTGACCTCACATTCTTAGAACCTCATGAGGAGAGAAGAGAATAAATCCTTCCTGATTCTAGTTTTGTTTAAATCCCAAGAAAGCCTTCCTGTTGGTCTAGCTGGAATCACATGTCATTCTTTGGACCAATCACCATGGTCTCTGGATGAAATCTGGCTGAATGACCCAGCCAAAATTGTGCCCTCTCTTCCTGCCTAGAAAGGCAGCATCTATTATAGGAAGAACAGAAGTCAGGATAATTGTGAATCAGGCAGCCTCCCCATTTTTGGAAGTTTTATGCAGTTACTTGCTGAGCACTTAATGTATGAAAGACACTGTGTTTGGTGTTGAGGAAAGATATAGAAAATATATAAGCAAACAGGAAAAGGGGAGTTGAAACTGAAGTAAGAAAAAGGTCTAACTTAGATTGAATCTAGGCCCACTGAATGTCACTCTCTTGTGATAACCCCCAGGAGAATATGTTCCTCCTCCCAGAAAGCTCTGGTGCCTGCCCTGCAGCTGGTTACCACCTCCCCCTTAACCTCAAAGGAGTTAGAAGTGTGTGCAGCTCACTCCTGAGCCTGAGGGCCAAGTTGGATGAGGATGAATGGAGCTCTGTGAGGTGTCTTGTAGCCCTCTTTGCTCCTCTCTGCTCCCGTGTGCTGTGTTCTTGAAGTTTCTATCCCTCCTGTGTTCCTGAGGCTGGCAGCTGCTGCTTCCCTGCCTCTTCCCTGAATGCTGTGGGGAAACAGAAATGAAACCACTGGGGTCTAGGATGTGTGACCCAACTGTCCATAGACAAAGGTCTCATGCAGTAGGCACTGCAGCTATAGTGCACTGGGTCTGATCAGAGCTCTGTAGCTCACGTGCTGGGTACCTGGTAACCTGGAGCATCTGGAATGTGCTGGGCAATCTGTGACTTAAACAAATCAAAGCCTCCTCCTCCTTCATCTCAAGAAATCTGGCTGTAGTGGCTCAGCCACAAAAGCACCAGAAGCTCAAAGACCTTTTGGGCATCTCGCTCACTGTTGTGCTGGGCACTGCACTTGTCAGCTCGGAAAGTGATGAACTGGAGGATAGAGGATGAAGGAGACACCTGTCTTTTACAGAGAGCAAATTCTTCCCAGAAACACCCCACAGACTTAGATCACATTGGCCAGATCATGAGAAACTGAAAACAGTCATTTTGCTTCTCCAGTCTACACAGAGGAAGACAGATTAATAGAGCATTGGGAAAACTGTAGGCCAGCCAATTAACAACATGACTGTTCTGGGAAGTTCCCTCTGTATTAGTTTCCATATATTATTAGCTTGATAGGGCTTCACACCCATGCACAATCAACCCTTGGTTCTAAGAACACCTTTGGACAACAAAATCAGTAGATGCTCCCTTGTATAAAACAGTATATTACTTGGATGCAACTACATATATCCTTTTGTATACTTTAGATCATCCTTAGATTACTTATAATACTTAATGCTGTATAAACAATTGTTGTATTTTAGGGAATAACAGCAAGAAAAACAAAGTCTATACATGTTCAATATAGATGCATGTTCCCCCAAATATTTTCATTCTATGGCCGGTTGAATCCACAGATTTGGAATACATGGATATGGAAAGCTGACTCTACTGCAAACTGAGTGGCTGGAAAATCAGAAATGTCTAGCCTCGCAATGCAGGAGGTGACAAGTCTGAGACTGGTGTCAGCAGGGCTGGTTTAGTCTGAGGGCTGAGAGGGAGAGTCTGTCCCAGCCTCTCTCCCAGCTCCCAGCAGTTTGCTGGCTGGCTTTGGCATCTCTTTGACTTGTAAAAGCATCCTCCTCCCTTCATTTTCATCTGCATTGTCTCTGCATGTGTCTCTGCCCCCAAATTGCCCCTTATAAAGGACACCAGTCATACTGGATTAGCGCCATCCCTGTCCACTCACAACAATCTTGTTTTAACTTGATTACCTCTGGGCAGAACTACTTGCAACTAAGGTCACATTGTAGTGTACTGGGGGCTAGGACTTCAGTGTGTGAAGTTCAGGGGGACACAGTTCAACCACAAAACCCCACTTTCATCAACTATAACATGAGTATAACAAGAGTTCTTACCCCACATCATGGTTGCGAAACTCAACTGGGATACAACTGTCCCCTGAAGTTCATGTGCTACAGGCTCAGTGCCCAGAGTGACAGTGTTGAGGGTGGAATCTTTAAGAGGTAAGTAGGTCACAAAGCTCTGCCCTCATGAATGGATAAGTGCTGTCTCCTAGCAGTGGGTCAGGTTAAGAGAGTGAACTCGGCCCCTCCCTGCCTTCTTTCCTGGTTCTGCATGAAGCTCATTCCCTTTCTCCCTTCAGTTATGGCCCAGCCAGGGGCCCCTCACCAAGATACTATTGCCATGTCATTGGATCCTCCAGCCATAAGAATCATGAGCCAAGGAAATCTCTTTATAAGTTATCAGGTATTGTGTTATAGCAACAGAGTATGGACTGAGACACAAGATGATCCATGTCCAGAAATACCAGAGCCTGACCAGAGCAAGGCTTTAAGATACATCTGCTTGGGTGGCAGCTCCCATAGCACCACACCTTATGGGTAAAGCCTGGGTCAGGGCTTATACAAGAATGGTCAGGCCAAGGAGGAGTGACACCCATTGGTACCCAGCCACTCAGCTTGGCCAGTGTGCCAGAGATGATGGTTTCAGATTCAGCCCAGAACCTGTGGGACAGATATGACCCAGGAACCTACTGTTGGCCCTCTTGTTCAAAATCATCCTTTTCAAGGCTAGGGCAGGACCCACCTAGTCAGGAGGCATTTTGTCTACAATTCAGGGTGGCCCCACACTCTTGGCAGTCATTGTGGGCATCCATTTCCAGGAAGCAATCTTTATCACCACCAAGGACAGGTGGAGGCAGGATCCTAGCCTGGCAAGGCATCTCTCCTCTGCTGTGCAGCAATGGAGTCCACCCCTCTTCTACGGTCACTTCTTCCCACCAGAGCAGGCTCCAAGGGGCTGCTCTATCATTTGAGTGTTTTGAGTAAATTACAAGGCTCTTATCAGTGTTAGGGGGTGGGTATTGTTCTGCCAGGACATCTCCCTTTGTCCGAAAAACAATAACTTGTTGTAAGTAGTACTTTTTTAAGTTTACCAAGCAGACAGACTAATTGTATCTTTTAATCTGGGTCAAACTGCTCTTGCTTATTACAAATTGGCTCCGAATCCTAAAGAGAGAGGGGAAAATGTGAGGAACATTTGCAAATAATTTAGAGGCAGAATTACCTTCAGACAAACATTATGTCACGTTGGGGAGAAATGTGCATCCAGGCTTGACCCAACTGGGCTTGGGTTGAGCCCAAGCAAAAATGAGGGGGAGAGGATGAGCCCCTTACAGGTGCTGACTGCTTGGGTAGATGTTGAGTCAAGGAAACTCCCTCAGGCAGCTGAGCACTGATCAGAAGCAGCAGGTTGGACAATTGCTCCCAAAGAGTCAGCCGGAATCCAGGCACCCCATAAATTTGGCAAGAGGATCTTTGTAGATTTGTCTAAGGATCTTATCCTGGGTTATTTAGGTGGACCCTAAACACAGTCCCAAGTAGTCTTCCAGGAGAGAGGCAGGGGGAGGCTCAACGTGGATCAGAGAGGACAAGACAGAGATGGACACAAGCCCAAGAATGCCAGCAGCCACACAAAACTGGGAGAGATTCGCCACCTGCTGCACAAGTGGCAAGGACCTGAGTTCGATTCCTGGTACCAAGAAAAAGGAAAAGAAAACTGGGAGAGATAAGGGACAACTTCTTACTAGTATGCATACCTTGATTTTGCAACTTCTAGACTGTAGAAGAATAAATTTCTATTGTTTTAAGCAACCAAATACAGTAAAACCTTGGTGTGTGAACGTAATTCATTCTGGAGACATGCTTATAAACCAAAGCACTTGTCTCTCAAAGCAAGTTGACCAATGAGAAATAATCCAAACTCAGATAATTTGTCCCACAACCCAAAAAATTCATAAAAAGGATTATAATGCTATAACACAAAAATAATAAAGAAAATGAAAAATAAATGAACCTGCACTTACCTTGGAAAATTTTCATGGCTGGTGTGAGGGAGACAAGAAAGAAGAAGGTTATTGTATGGGATGACTTTCAGTATTACTAAACGAATCCCTGCTATCTATTGGCTCAATGGAACTTTCTTTAACAAGGAACCTATCCAATAACACTTCCTTTTGCCTCCTTTTGAGGATTTTATGGAAATGTGATGTCGCATTGTTGTTAAACATTCATTGCTTGCACTGCTACAGCCTTATTCCAGTGGTGCTTTTCTACAAAATTTTACACTGTTTCCCACATTTTACACAACCTTCTAATCTGATTTGAAGTGAAGGATTCCTCTGCCTTTTGCTCTTCCTCCTTGGCAGATGAGATCTCCTCCTCTACAACCTCTTGTTGTTGGAAGACAATCACCTACAATCCCGAAGTAAAAGACAGAGAGGAAGAATCATTGGCTCAGCTGTGATCACATGACAGCCGGCATCACATACCACGCATATTGTAAGATTTTGTTTGTTTATCAAGTTAAAATTTATTAGAAATGTTTGCACAGCTTGCAGAACACTCATAGAACATGTTACTCACAATCCAAGGTTTTACTGTATAGGGAAATTCGTCACAGGAAACTTGGGATACTAATGCACCAGGGACTCCTGTCAATGGCCCTGCTCCACCCAAAAAGGACCTTTCAAGAATGCAGAGTCCCCAAGTGACATGGAAATTGTCATAGTCATGTTGCCTCAGGGTCCAACTGTTATGTCACTACTTTTTAGCTGTAAACTTTGACAAATGGCCTAACCTCTCTGAACCTGTTTCTTTATCAAAAAAAAAATAAAGATAACTATACCACCACCTGAAATTGCTTGGAGATGAAATGAGAGAGCACACATCAGCCAGAGCCTGGCATGTCATATCCTGGCCATCAGTGGACATTATCTTTTTTTTCTTTAAACGTTTACTGTTATACTGCTCCTGAATTTCCAGGGCTCTTCTGGGAGCATTTGGAAAGCTTCCTGGGGCACTTTAAACTGTACTCATAGCCTCGGCAAACCCAGCCCTTGCCAGGCAGCACCACCTGCGAGTGTCATGGGCTCATGTCATTCAGGGTTAATTTCTCTGAAGTCCAAAACAGCTTGCAGAAAAAGTTGATGACAATCTCAAGCGAACTAGAGCCCAAGCCAGGAAGGTGACACAACAGTGGAAGCGAGAGAGATACTATTTCTCCCAGTTCACTAAAAAGAAGGAAAGTTATTATGACAAAAGCAGTAAGAAATTACCCACATGCAGGCAGTTGTGGTAATTCTCCTTATGTTGGCAATGTTGGCATTTACATTATCTAAGGTATGTTTTCAAGGGTACTCCTGGGTCACACTGCCTTCTAAATGCCTTTGCTAGCAGAACAATAAATTCCACCATTCGACATTTTTCCCTTTGCTGAGTTCAAGCACGGATCTTCTGAAAGCCAAATGTCACTAAGAAGTTAATTCCAGCCAGCTTACAACTTAAAACTTTCAGTGATTTCCTGATGCTTCAGAAGAAAGTATAACATCATCTTCATCTTGTTCTTATACTCTTCTTCTAGTTGTTCAGATGTTCTATGATCTCTCCTGCCTCAGGACTTGGAATGAGTTACACTATCTGCTTAGAAAGCTCCTTCTCTCATTAACACCTGAGTTCCTGGGGCAGGGGAAGAGAATCTTCTGCTTATTTCTGATCCTCTGGACTAAATTCTGTGCCCAGTGTACATTTATGCTATTATTTATGAATGAATGAGTGAGTGAATGAATGAATGAAACTAGTCTCAAAATGATGACACTGAGAGCACAGTAAGCTTTTGTTTACAGAAGAATAGCAAATAAATGCCAACATTAGAAAACAGAGAGACTACTGAGGCTGTGCAGTAGCACTGGGTTTGGTTAAATGTATGAGGAAAGGCTTAAGCTAGATAGGAATTCCCAAGGGGGGGCTGCTCAAGGCTGGTACAGTGCTCCATGGTTTTCAGAAACCCAGCTACTATATTTGTTTTCCACCAATATTTGACTAGCTTCTACCCCAAGTGGCCTCAAAGTCCAAAAAGATTGCTAAGGCTCCAGCTATTGAATCTACATTCCAGGTTAGTCAAAGGAACAAAAGCTTAAATGATGTTACTGAGGTGAATAAGCCAATTTTAAGGAGCTGTCAAGGAAGCTGCAACCAATAACTTCTACTCGTGTCACATTGGTCATGCTTGCTGAGAAATACAATGCTTTAGCTAGACTAATTGCCAGAAAATAATATTATTGGTAATGAAAAGGGGAGAAGGGATATTGTGGAGGAAAGCAGCCTCAGCCACAGGGACTAAGGCCTTGGATGAGGAATCCAGGAAGGGGCTTCAGGTATTCACTGGACTCCTTCATGGAGAAGGTAGTTAGAGCATGCTGACCTCCCAAGGGTGGACACTAGACAGGGAAGGGACAAGTGGGACCTGGCCTCACTCTCACGATTCTCACCTTCACATGTGAAGCACAAGCTGATCGGACGTGGAGACCAGAGCAGGGGCTGGCGAGCAGCTCCGATGAGGAGCATCTCACTGCCCCAGGTATTGGGAGAGATCATTTTCCCTTGAGGGGGACCTTGGAAGGATGCAGGGGATTTTCCCAGGTAAGAAAAGTTGTGGTAGAGAACACATTTCCAGTGGAAAGAAGAGCTCAGGCAGAGACCCGGTGGTGATCGAAAAATGAGTGACCGCAGACTTGAGAACTGGATCCTGTGGTTTGGGAGTGGCTTGGCCCCCAAGGGCTCCCGTATTGGCAGCTTGGTCCCCAGGTTGTCAACGAGAAAGACATGGGACTTTTCAGAGGTGGGGCCTGGTGGGGGCTATTTATGTCACCTGGGGCCTGCTCTCCACAGGGATTAAGGTTTCGTGGGCACTGAGTTCATTCTATTGAGAAAGTTGTTATTAAAAAACACCTCTGCCCACACTCTAACTTCCTGTCTTACCATGTGACCTCTTTCTCTCTCAAATGCATCTGCCCCAGTGCCGTCTGCCATAAGGTGATGCATGGGGTTGGTGGGTGGCACAGGTGACTCACCAGAGCTAGTACCATGCTGTTTGGACTTTGCACCTCCAAAAGTTCAACAAACTTCTTTATATTCAGTCTCAGGTATTTTGATACAGTACCATAAAACTGTCCAATACACTGGGCAATGAGAAATAACCTAGGAAATCAGTACCAGGTCCCTCATGACCTATCCCTGCACACCCTCCCAGGTTTCTTGCACTTATTACAGCCCAAGAACATAGACCTTTTACTGCCTCCTCCATAAGTCTGGTGTTTCCCATTTTAGGATCTTGGCTCAACTACCCCCAACCCTCCCTCAGCCTGGAGGCTCCTCTCTTCCTCTCTTCACTGGATAATTTCTCATCTTTCCAGGGTCAAACTAAACATAACTTCCCATCTTCTCTAAAGGCCACCATCTTCTCCAAAGTATGTCCACTCTCTTATTTCCATTGAGCACACCTCCCTCTCTTCTTCATGACATATATTACAATTTGCAATTGCAGTTTTTACTTGTGAGATTACCTAATTAAAGTCTATCTCCTCATTAAATCATGAGAGCCTAGAACCAACTCTCTTTGGTCCATTTGGCAAAGCCTAACCCAAAGGGCATCCAATGGAAATTCTCTGGATTAATTGGTATGTGTGCATGCTTGTGTGTGTGTGTGTGTGTGTGTGTGTGTGTGTGTTAGAGCTAAAGACTAATGGGGGGTAATGTACAATTAAGATAAAAACATTAAATTAATCAATTGTGCTCTTATACACTTTAATTCTGAAAGTTAATTTGTTGTTTCCTGAAAGTTGTCTGCTGTGGTCAGAAGTGTTATAACACAGGGAAGGACATGGTGAGCTGTGGCTTCCCAGCTGAAAATGGAAGAAAAGGGCAGAATTCATGCACACTGATGAAATGCAAACAGCACTCAGCAAAGGTCTGCAGCCAGGCACCACTTCTTCCTTACACTGTTACTCCCAGGCAGAACCCACAATGGTGTTGTGCAGATATAAGTCATTCATTTGTAGACAGCCCCTTTCCTGTGAACCGTCCTCAGTCTGCTGTTTACTAGGCAAACCTGGATCTCTGGGATTCCACCCTGGCAATTTTTGATTCTGTACTCAACTCAGCTGGCTGAGGTTTGCTCTGGCTGCTCTGAGAAGGAAGTTTTTTGGGAAAATGAACCCAAATCATGCAGCAGGTCTAATTACCACAGAAACAGGTATCCTATACCTACATAAAGATACATATTAATGCAAACAAAATAATAATGCAAAGCACTGTTTACTATGCATTGAAGCAGGGGCCTCCCAAGGCTGTCCTTTCCATGGAAGGTTGGTGGCCTTGTTATTTCCTGTGCATGTTTGAAGGTAACACAAGTACCTTCCCATTAGATTAGCATGGAAGAAAGTGAGGGAAAGGAGAGAAAATGAGGAAAGGAGGGACTCACAGCTGTCAAGTGTGCAGGGTGCAGGTCACTGAGCTAAGTGCTCTACACACATTTCTTAATTTTCCAGCCACCATGTGTGATAATGGTAGCTATTATTTCCATTGTATTGATGAGCAAAATGGAAGATCAGAGGGGCAAAGCCACCTACTCAAAATTGTAAGACCACATGTGGTAGGTGTCAAATCCAGATTGTGTCTGGCTGTGGTATACACTTTTCTCCATCCCAGCCAGACCTTTGCCAAATCTTGTTGCTCTGGATGTCATTCAGGCAGAAGGGCCTTCCATCAATTAATGCAAGTATAAAATGTGTGTGTGTGTGTGTGTGTGTGTGTGTGTGTGTGTGTAATTTTAAATCTCTCTGAAATGCCATGTCAATCATAATAGACACCTCATTTCCAAGGAGATCAGAGGGAAAATATATTAGGAGCTTGTCAAATCTGTGCTGGTTAGATACTGGAGCAATGGGTACATCCTTACCTTCCTGGTTCAAGTCTAAGTTAGTAAAGTCATTCAGAGAAGCAGGTTGTTGATGTCCTGAAAGGTTGAAGCTGCACATGTCCCAGGGCCCAACATGTCTCACCCACCTGTATATGCTGGAGAACTTTTTGTATATTTGCCTAAGGAGACATGTGCAAGAATATTTGTTGTGATAGTGCTTAAAATGGAAAACAATGGAAACAAGCTGTATTTATCATCTTTCCATTGCTGAGACAAAATACCTGTCATATACAATACAATTTAAGGGAGGTGTGGTTTATTTTGGCACATGGTTTCAGTCTATGGTCAGCTGGCTCTAAGGCAGGAACATCATGGTGGGAGGGCATGGTGGAAGAAAGCTGCTCGACTCAGGGTGACCATGAAGCAGAGTGACAAGGAAAGAGCTAGAGAGGACAGGACCAGGGACAAGATATTCCCCTCAAAGGCACACCCTCTGTGGTCTACTACCTCCAATTGTGTTTCCCTCTTAAGGACCCATTCAGTTAATGAATTCAGTATGTTAATACATTGATGGGATTAGCACCCTCCTGATCCTATCACTGCTGTAGGCCCTATCTCTGAATTTTGCTGCCCTGGGGACCAAACCCTCAATATATGAGTCTTTTGGAGGACACTTCATATTTAGACCATAAGACAAACTAAGTGCATAACTAGCAATAGGAAAATAGATAAATAAAGGGTGGATGGTCATCACTCTATGAAAGACTGGATGACAATTAACTGAACTTGAACTCTAGAACTCATGGTGACAGTGTAGAGAACTATCAAAACAGTATTGGAAAAATGTAGCTGCCAGAGACTACCAACAGTATTAGGACATTCTCTTTTTTAAATTATAAAGGATATAGACATATACAAAAATTATAAAATTAAAAAATATATGTGGTAAAGCTTAGAACTGAGGTTCCCACTGGGAGAGGGGGGGTGGATAGGAAAGAGCTAAGATTGTATTTGCCATGTTTTCTTTCTTAAGCTGAATATAGGGTACCCCATGTTTGTGAAAACATTTTCTATGGCTTTTTTATGCCTGTAATATTTCAAAATATACAATTTTAGGAGAAGGGAAGCAGAGGTGAATAATTTATTTTCTCTAAGAAATGTCAGTGGGGTGAGTGGGGATGAGGGAGTCAGGCTCTGCAGGAGCTGAGAAAAAGCTTCTGGCTTCCCATCACTTGGCCAGAGGCACCCTATCATAGTAGATGGCCCAGCCAGGCTCCCAGGCCTCTCCACCAATGCCTGTAAGCAGTCAACACATCGAACCTCCCAGGATGCCACCCTCAGCCTGGGGTGAGGTGGAGTGAGCTCCCTAGGAAGCCACGCTTCCTCCAGGTGAAGGATGGGATCGCTCCATCTCTGTCACCTCCACAGAGAAGGAAATGCTGTGGAGAGACAGATTAGATCATCTATTATCAAGTAGGCAAAAGACAGACTGGGGAGGCACCTGCCGCTCGCCAGATGTTCTATCAATTATCATCAGAGTCATGGGGAAGGGAGTCCTTGCTTCCTCCTCCCTAACCTCCCAGTCCAGCCTCTCCACAGAAAAATTAGACAAGAGACAGGATCATGGACTACATCCTCCACAACTGTCCTGCTGATGAGATCAGGCTGGGGCCCCGGGGAGCCAAAGTGTACATTGTTCCTAGGCTATGAAAATGCCTAAGAAGAGAGGATAATCCTCCACCCAGGCCAGTGCCAAACAAAACATGATAAATGCCTCACCTGGAGCTCTTTAACAAAAGCCTAGAAACCAATATTACAGTTACCATTGCCATCATCATTACCAAATGTTTCTTCTAAGCTGGGAACTTTGCAAATAATTGTACCCACTTGTTTTCATTGACTCCTGTCAGCATGTTTACGATAAAAGTATTCTTAATGTTCTCAAGGGAACCTGAAGCAGAAAGATAAGTAATCAACTAAGACTTATCAAAATGAACTCCCATAATCATACCATCTCCTTTGCCTCGACAGTGGCCTGTCAATGACAGACTCACTCAGCCATCAAGTGGCACAATCCCATTGCTCACTTGGGGCAGGGACAGCGTGCTAGCACCCAGCAGGCAAGGCCTAGAGGCCGTCAAAGTGTAATCTCAAGAACCTCTAGGATGAGAACTGGAAAGAGTTAGAAAGCTTTCCTTAAGACTCCAAAGGCTCTTCGTGTCTTTGTGAATCTTTGGAGTCAAAGAAGGCTGTGGCTGTCAAGAGATAGCAGAGGTAGCCAACAACCTAACTGTATTCCCTCAGGGGGAGCCCAGCCTAGTGGTCCCTGGGACCTCTGCTCCTCAGACACCTCTACTTACTGGCCCTTGGGGAAGAAGCAACTCAAAGTTACCAGCCCCACCTCTGTCACCACACACTCAGAGTCAGCTATGTTCCAAATCTCCATATCACCATCTCCTCTGGGAATACCGCCTGACACCTCCCCTGTTCTGTTTTAGTGAGGCTGAGGGCCCCTCCTGGATGGACGCTTGGTAGAGTATCCTGAGGCAATTCTCATGCACTAGTGTATTTGGCCCATAAGGCCTCAAGTTGTAGAAGGTTCTGATGGTGGGTGGAATATCTGACTTACAGGAGAAGCAGGAGGAGGTGGAGAGAGAAGGTACCAGTTTTCCTAACTGAGAACAGAATTATACCCTGGAAACGATTCTTATTCTTCCCTGTTACCCTTGGGGCCATTGACGAGCAATGAGCTCACCCAGGGAAGAATGACCCTTAAATCCTTATAAACTGAGGATCTACCTCAGCTCTACTCTCTGCTGGTCCCTCCTGCTCCCTAAATGTATCCCATTCTCAGCCAGGCTCATTTTCAAAGTTGTGTCCACTTGTTCTGACCACTATATGTCCAGGGAAATCACAGGTTCTAAGCTCTAGGAAGGTGTGTTAGACAGCTGAAGCTGCCATAGCAAATAACACACTCAGGTGACTTAAACAACTAAAATTTATTCCTCACAATTATGGAGGCTGGAAGTCCAAGATCAAGGTGTGAGCAAGACTAGTTTCTTCTGAAGTCCTTGGCTTGTAGCTGGCCATCTTATCCCTGTGTCTTTCTTCTGTATGTGTGTGGGTGTGTGGGCTCTAATTTTCCTCTTCTTCTAAGGATACCAGTCAGAGTGTATTAGGGCTACCTCAACACTTTTGCTTTAACTTAATTACTTCTTTATGGGCTGCTAGAGTTTGGCTCTTGAATGTCTCCCAAAAGCCCATGAGTTAAAGATTTGGTCCCCAGCTTGGCACTATTAGGAAATAGTGGAAACTTTAAGAGTTGGGGCCCAATGGAGTCCTTAGAGCATTGGAAATGTGCCCTTGAAAGGGACTGTGGGACCCTAGTCCTTCCTCTTTCTTTCACACTGGCCATGTGGTGACTGCCATGTGGCCATGTGGCTCTGCCATACATTTCCACCATGATGTGTTGACTCTCCAAGGCCCAAAACAATAGAGCCAATTGATCATGGACTACAACCTCCAAACTTATGAACCAAAATAAACCTTTTTTTTAATAAGCTGATTATCTCTGGTATTTGTCATAGTGATTATAAGAAGACCAATGCACATGTTCTATCTCCAGCTACAGTCTCATTCTGAAGTACTGGGGGTTATTAGTGCTTCAGCCTATGAACTCAGGAGAGGGCACAATTCAGCCCATGACAGGAGGGAAAGAGCTTGTAGAGAAATGTAGTGAGTTTATATGTTGGTTCTTTCATCCATTGGGATCTTCTGCCTGAATTAACATTCCCTCTCCTTCCTCTCTTTATTCCCCCAGGAAGCTCTAAATCTTTACATATTAGAGACTTTTGCATTCATTCAAACTCTATTTTCTCCTTACAGCTGAACATAGAACAAATGTAAAGCATCAGCCTAAGTGAAGAAGATGAGCTTGGAAAATACTGTCACCATGTCCAATATCGGCACATGTTTCCTTCCTCTCACTTGGGCTCAACTGTGCTAATTAATGAGTTGAGTGAATAGCAGCCATTAGTCACTGGTAGACTCTTCTCTGAAACTCTGTTTGACTTTTTTGAATTGTCACTTGAGACAGGGTGAAAGGGAGCCACACCAAATCTTCTGGAATTCCAAATGGACAGAGAGAGATCATACCAGGCACCATCATCACCCATCAAACTGAATATGTTAGATTTGCAAACCCCAGGATGGGGCTGGAAGGAATGTGGAGAGGAGAGTAGGTAGCAGAGCTGAGAGAGCCCATGGACTACAAACCCAGCTTGGTTCATCACAACTGGAAAGACTGCAGAGGCCAGCCCCTCACTCCCACTGAGCCCCAGGTTCCTAGATGGTCTCTAGGAGGGAATGTTTGGAGGTGATCTCCACTGCCCTAAGGGAAGAATAAAGCCAAGAACATCCTTCTGACTGGTACAATGGTGACCTACCTTCAGCCAACACAGTCCATAAACACAAGATGGCATTAGCAGGTGGCACTGGGGAACTGTTTGCTTGATACAAGAAGTTGTTTTTTAAAGCATTTACCAAATTCCCATGGACAGTGGCAAGATGCATTTTTCCCTAACTCCTATTTGGGTCAAAACCTCTCTTTCTTGGCCAATAATGAGGCAGGTGATGGCTAGAAGGAGACCTTGAAATTAGGGTCCAGAAATGGGCTCATTTGACCCACAGACTGTCTTTTGGAAAATGGTGACTCCAGGAAGGAGAGTTTAGAGGATGCCCAGGCTTCCCCAGGTGACAATCTGAAACCAGCCTGTCCATCTGTCCCAGACTCTTCCCATCCTCCACATGACTGCCCAGCTCCTCCCATGTGCCATGGACAAAGCCAACTTAGCCTGGAGTTATCTTTGAGTAGACTAGAAAAGTACCCTCTACCCGGACAACACTCGGGCTCCCCTCACTCCCCGTCATCATTTGATAAGCTTGGGACACCTCCTTGCATTCAGCACAGTACCCTCCCACCCACCAGAGGATGCTGCCCAAGCTAGAGCAGGGTTGTGCAGTCTTGGAACAGAGCCTGCGTACACAGAAATCACTGTGCATCAGATATGATTCTTCACTCCAAGCTCCCTGAGGGTGGATGTGTTAGTCAGCTTTTCATTACAATCATAAACACCTGAGATAATTCACTTGTAAAGAGAGGGCTGGGGATTTAGCTCATTGTTTCTGCCACCTGCCTCAAAAGCTGAAGGACTTGAGTTCAATCCCCCGGTACCTAAAAAAAAAAAGAAAAGAAAAGAATTTATCAAAGACATTTGGGCCGGGGATTTAGCTCAGTGGTTCCACCGCTTGCCCCATAAGCACAAGGACCGGAGGAGTTTGATCCCTGGTGTTACCCCCCCCCCCGCAAAAGAGAAAGTTTTATTTTCACTCAGAGTTTGGAAGTTTCTGTCTATGATCAAGCAGGCCAATTGCTTTTAGGTTTTTCTAGTGGAAGGGCAGCGCACCATAGTGGGAGTGCATGGCAGAGCAAAGCTGCTCATCCCATGGCCAGGATGCAAAAGAGAAAAAGATGAAGAGACTGGGGACCCACAATATGCTTTGAAGACATGGCCCCTAGTGTCCTGAAGATTTCCCACTAGGCCTCAGTCCTGAACATTCCACTGCCTCCCAATAGTGCCAAGCTGAGGAGTGAGCCTTTATCACATGGGCCCCTGGGAGAAGTTTAAGATCCAAATGATAGCAGGAAGGACTGCACCTCCCTTAAAACTACTGCCTAACACAGAGACTGGTCTTGAGCCATGGTAGTGGACAGAAGTGCGGGTCCCAGCCAGAAGGAACTGTGATATTAGCAACCATTAGAAACCAGGATTTTGCTTTCTAGGGTGTAGATTAAGAGCTACTTAACCCATAGTGGGCTCTCATTTTATACTTTATCATCTCAAAACCAGGGAATTATGCTGTGGGCAAAAAGCAATCTCAAAAGGTCATGTACTGTATGATTCCATTTCCATAGCGTTCTTGAACTAACACAACACATAGGTGGTTTCATGCTCTTTTAACACAAAGCTGTCACATTTCAGGCAATGATTCCTCAAACCAGCTGTTCAGTGCTTTGCACATGACCATGTCTAAACTCATCGCTTGCTATGCCATAGCCTAACCCGGCATCAGATCCCAAAGTAGGCGCTAACTGTTGGTTTGTGGAATGAATTAATGAATGAATAAACAGATCACAAGTCCAGTCAAAGAAATCAAATGGAAGGCCAGGAATTGCAGGCATCCAGAATAAAGATTTAGATGGAAGCCCCCAAAATACACAAAATAAATCCAAAAATGAGATCCACTGGTAGAATCATATTGATTTCCTGTCAGGAATGGCATGATTTCAAAGGGCTAAGGTTACCTAGGTGTACGTAAGAGCAATGGTCTGCATCTGGCTGGAAGATGCATAATGGCCAGAGGGAGGTCTTAAAACTGGGGTGCAGAAATCAGCCCATTTGCCCAATAGACTCTGTCCTTTGGAAATTGTGACTCTGCTCAGGGAATTCAGAAAGTGCCCTGGCTCCCTCCAGGTTCCAATCTGGAGCTGTCCCTGTCCCCAGACTCCTCCCATTTTCCCTATGTGCACTGCTTCTCCAGGCTTCCCACCACCACACCACTCCACACCAGCTGTGCTCTCTTCTCCTTATTGTCAGTGCCTTCCTGTCTTGGGAATGTGTCTAAAGTATTGACCCTGTCCGGATCAAATAAATCCAGCTTCTGGGAGGTGGATGTGCATAAGCTCTTCAGGAGCAATTTGGAGATGACTGAACAGAGACCAGCCGTTCCAGCTCACCCAGAAGCAGGAGCTCCCGACAGGCTGGCTTTTCCCTCTGTGTCAGGAGCCTGCTGTTCAAAGACCAGCAATCTATAACTTGGGAGATGTGGAGTGTGAAATCTACATTAAGAAAATGAAGATGAAAACATATGACCTTGAACCATAAACAGAAGCACTAAATTAGAGAGAGGTCAGGGGGCAGGAAATCAAAAGGGGAGGGGTTTGTTCTGGGGGAGAGGAGGACTTTGCTAAGCTATGACAGTCAGCAGCTCTCTGTGGAAACAGACAGACCCAGGTTACAGACCAGATTTGCAATGTCCTTCTTAATGGACCTTGAGCAAGTTATGTCTCTTCTCCCCAAACACCCAAAACCCGAGTGCCCAGATATAAGAGGTAGGACTTTCATCTCTGTGACGATCCCCTAGGCAAGGAATGTGGAATGGAGTATTTCACTTGGAAAAAAAGATGCAGAACTGTTCTGAAGCTGCTAAGGGTATGTGCTGAGATTTGGTGGGGCATCTAGAAGCCCTCCTGAGATTTGTATCACCTAAGAACTAAAATAAATAGGGAAAGGTCCTCTGGAGATGACATTTACCCCAAGGTCAGGACCCAGGTTCAGTGTTTTGCAAATGTTTGATGAACAAATGGGAGAATGAAAAAGGCAATGGAGCCAGAATGTGGTGGCACATGCTTGTAATCCCAGCATTCTGGGAGGCTGAGACAGGAGGATCAGAAGTTCAAGCCCAGCCTAGGAAACTTAGCAAGAACCTGTCTCAAAATAAAATATAAAAATAAAAAAGGAGGATGGGGATGTAACTCTGCAAAGCCCTGGTTTAATCCCCAGTCCCCAGTCCCACACACAGGAAAAAAATACATAGGCAGAGTAAAGAGGCGAATTCAGAATAGCAGAACATACTGTCTTTTCTCTGAGTGGGACCCCAGCTGAACTCCTGAGAATACAGGAAGTCTCAGCTGCTGACTTATGTGTTTACTTAATGAACATATGGCACCTAATATGTGTCAGGCATTGTACTCATACTTTACCTTAAAAATTTTTAATATTCATTACAACCAGAGAGGTGGGTATTATTATCTCTCATTTCTCAGCCCAAACCAAAGCACAGAGACGTTTCCTATTGCCCAGGATCACTGTTATGGTGTAAATCTGGGCTGCTCCCCCCGAAGCCTCATATGTTTGGATGGCGACTAGATCATAGGGTTGATATACTCATGAGTGCATTAGTCCACGGATGAGTTCATAGCTGACTTGCTATTAGGAGGTGAGGCCGGGTTGGAGGTAGGCTACTGGGAGCATGGCCTGGAAGGAGGCATCTCCCCCCACCCGAGCTCCTCCCTTCTCTTTCTGCTTCCTGGCCACCTTGGAGTGAGCAGCTTTCTCCCCTCCATCACGCTGTTTCTGCAACTGATCCTGCCAACAATGGACTGAAACTACTGATATTGGGAACCAAAATAAACCTCTCCTCCTTTAAGTTATGAATGTTGGGTATTGTGGCTTAGGTATAGAGAAAGTGACTAGGAGTCACCTAGCTACAAAGTAGTAAAGCCAGGCTTTGAATACAGGCATATGGATTCTGGGAACCCAGTTGGCTTCTCTAGTAAAGAGAAGGAAAATACTCCCAGGGGCCCTGGCACTAGTCACTAGACTAGCTGTCTGCACAGTCAGCTTAGGCAGGCAGCCCTCAGAGGGTCTCCGGAGCGCAAAGCTTCCCACAGCCACTGCCTGGATTCAAAGAACTCAGGTTCCCTGAACATTCTAGGACTTCTTCTAGTCTGGACCTCAGTTCTTATGACCTGACCTGTGATGTGTCCTTATCTCTATGGTGACACTGTCCACCCCAGGTCCTGGCTCCTCTCCAGGACCTCCAGCAAGAGAGGCAAAGAGGTATGTCCTTGTGCCGAATATAGCCAGTCAATAGTGGCTGCCTACAATAGTGAGTGAAAAAAGACTTGGGGTCACACTTGGACTCATAAGGAAAGATGCACTGGTCAGTAACTGATGTCCCTATGAACACAGGACACAGTTAGTGATCCCTCACCTAGCATCTCACTCAACCCCAAAGCTATGCCCTCTTGGCCAAGCTAGACTGGATGCTTCTCTGTAGTCATCTCCAGGCTGTCCCACTCTTGTATCAGTCAGGACTCTTCTGCTTGCAAATGACAGAATTCAGCTTGATCTGGACATAAAGAAAATGGAAAATAGCTGGATTCTTAAGGTCAGAATTCTTGATATCTCCACCTTCCAGGTAGGTTTTCTTAGGTAGCAACTTTATTCTCATCAGATATCAAATTGGGAGGGCAATAGTGGCTAACTTGTTCTTTATCTACAGTTTCAGCAAAAGTCCCAAAGCTGAGTCCCATTGGCTTGGTTGGATCACATGACCATCCCTAAACCAGTGACCATGTTCCAGTGGTCCATGCCTGGGTTCCATGACTGACCCTATAATGGGATGAGGATCTGGGAGTGGAGGTGGATTCCATTCACAGCCCAGGAACCTGGAAAAGAAGAAAGCTTGTTGACCAAAGGAATATGTGGTGCTTTTCTCAGAAGATGCAAGTACAGATTCTAGTCTAACAAAGACATTGGTGCTCACCATGACCCTCCCAGCACTCAGTCCCATTCAGTGGAGACATTTAGTATCTATATCTGCCTCACTCTCTGTGTGGCCCATTCTAACAGGGCCCTCTGGAAGGTCAACGTAGTCCCCCAAGAGAAGGAAACCGTTGCCTCTGCTCTTGAAGGGAACCAGATCCTGGTCATTCGTGTGCCTTTCTCCCTTTTCTTTGCATGAACATCAAACAGCTATGCCAGAGCTGCCCTCTGCCCAGCACTTGCCGAGGGAAAAAAGGCCAGGGGCTAAAAGCTAGTCAACTGGATCTGATATCCCTGAGAGAAGACAGCAGAGGGGGAAGGGAAGTCCCAGAACTGCTTTGGTTAACACCACTCAGTATCCACTTCCCCTCACCCACCAACACTTCCTGATTTCCTGCCAGCAATTAGGTTCCAGGTGGGAGGAAGGCGAGGAGTGAGACCATACTGTGGCACATCTTAAATGCTCCATGAAGGCACTTAGGGCAGTGTCATTGAGCCAGGAAGCCCTTATGGGGCGTTTCTGGGAAAAGTGTTTACAGGATGGATTAGAGCAGAGAGTTCCATAAACTATGCCAACAAGTCAATCTTGATGTCTCTTCCCTGTGTTTATTTCCATAGACTTTAGTTTGGAGGAGGTGCATTCTTCACTGGCTCTGTGGATCATGCACGTGGAAGGGAGTTCTGCTCCTTGAGATTATTTTTAATTATGGAAAATTTTTCAGATATAATCAAAAGTTTAGGGAATGGTCCAACAAGCCCCCGTGCCCATTCCTTGGCTTCAACAATGATTAACTCAGGTCCAATTCTGTTTCATCTCTAGCCCCACCCATCTCCTCTCCACCCTGGATTACTTTGAAGCTAATCCAGATCTCATTTATCTCTAAGATGCTCAGATTGTGGGGCCTTACAAGATCTGGAGAGCCCATTCTCCATGAGAAGAAAGGCATTTGATCTGTTGTTACTACATCATTGAACAAAGGAGAGCCTTGCCCTTCCTCCTCCACAAACATGGCTCCACTCTCCTGACTCATATTATACTTTGCATCTTTATAGACACAAAATTGCACTCTGGTTATGATTGTCTGGAAATGCTCAGCAGGAATGGCTGCAATGTTACCTTCCTGGGCACCTTTACTGCCCTCCTCCCACCATTTTGCAAACCCCCATCCCAGCCCACTCTCTCTCTCTGTAGCCTTATTCTCTTGCTCCTCATCTTCTTGTACATGGTTTCTGAAATCCCTCTCCCCAATTCCCCAGCATTCTAATACACACAAATGGTGTGGGGAACCTTCAGAGCCTGAAAATTTCTTTCCATTTCATAATCCCAATACAACAGTCCCTCTTCTGGTGCACCATACCTGCCTACAAGTTGCTGCAGATGCATGGATCAAAGAAAGATATGGCATTTAACATAAACATGGGCTGACCTCGTGCTTTCAACCCATGTTATCTCTACCTCAGCAAAACTCCTTGAAGAACTAATACATGCAAAAGAAAGTTGGAGAGAAAAAAATAACGAAAATTATTATTATTACTGGACAAGCCAGAAAAAGATAGCAAGGTTCTTCTAAAGTTACAACACCATCTTTAGCAGCTGCAGGGCACATTAAAGCCAGGGGCTGGGGGAGGGAAGATAGGGTATATTTCAAAGCTGACTGCTGCAGGAACAAAAAGTGAAGGGGGTGTTGTGTGGAATACGCCAAGTGTTTGAAGTGGACAAGATTTCTAGCATGTTGCCTTGATGCCTGTACATACTTAATAACAGATGTTTGGTCTCTCTAGGCAGATAATTGTCCTGCTGGAAGGTTGACTTGACCTGCCCAAGCGGTCCAGCTTCGAGCGCCGCAGCAATAACAAACGATCGGAGCTTCTCTCTTTTTTACTAGAGTAATGCTCAGCCACGCTTCCTTTTAAGCACATAATTACTCGGCGGCAACTGAAGCCCATACATCCCTCTCTCCTAATGGTCATGGAGCCATTCAGCCATAATTTATGGGGACAGGGTTCAAAGTTTTAATAATATTTGGATAATATCATTGCCCACACGTCGGTGGCGTCGTGATGGATAGAAGGAGCGCAGGCTTATTTCGATTCCATGCATGACAGTGTGCACGTTAACGACTGGGTGCCCGGCGTGGCCTTTATGGAAGCTGCCACCAGGCCATCAGCTCATGAATTATAGATCTGGGCATGAAGGATTATAAACAGCAGAGGGGATCGCATAGGGATGTTGTGCATGAGGAACTGTCCTGTTAGTGCCTCTTCCTTATGCAGATAAATGAATTGCAGGGAATACCAAAATGGTGTAAATAAACCCTTAGTGGATAATGTATTAGCACATCAACATAAAAAACTCAATGCTGGGGCCTGCTTGGAGATATTTATGTTTATACTCTCTGCTCAAGTGCCTTTCTGGTTTTTTGGCTTCTTACCGCTTACCTCATAATTCCCACATCCTAACAGCACCTCTGGGCACGTTTCTCCAATGCTCTGCAGAGCCTGTTGACATTTGTACACAAATTTGCCCAAAGAATTCTTTTGGAGCAGGCAAGTGGGTAAAGGAAAGTCATTAAATTCAAAGTAGACTTAACATTGCTTGGGAACATTGTGGGGTGGCTTCCAAACAGAGACTACATTCTGGCAAGAGCCAGTGGAAGAAAAAGAGGCAACTATCTCCCCCACAAGTAGAAAGAAGAGACACGATCTCAGCCATAAGCCAAGTAGGAAAGAGCCTTGGAGATGGTCAAGTCCAACTCATACTACCCAGGAGGACAGGTGGCAACACTGAGGTTCAGAAAGAAGAAGGGACTTCCCCTAAAGTGTAAGACTTTGTCACCAATCCAAGATTCTTGCCTCTTGGGGCTGCCCCAGCTGCCTTATCTGGCTTGGATTTTTCTCACCCAAAAATGTAAACACTGAACACCAAGCCCAGATGATAGTGTTAAAACTAAAACAATGTGTGCCAACTCCTGTTAATCTAGCCTGACTCACCCTGAACTTTGACAAGGTTCACGTGCTGTGTGCAATCTTTGAACTTACACACTCGATATCCATTTAATCTGAAGGATTTATTTGGAAAGAACAGCAATTATAGCTGCACCTCAGAATACATAGGAAGTGGTGCATTTAAATCTTTTTCAATAGCTTGCTGGAGTTCTGCATCGCTCCCACACACTCAGGTCCCTATCTTCAGCTGCCACTTGCCTTGAGTCTTCATGCAGACCCAGGAGTGGCTTGGGGAAGATCTCAGCCTTGAGTGGATGGGGCTTATTTCTTTCCTGGGGTGGGGGGTGGGGGGGCGGCTTCCGCTTTCCAAAGCATCTAAGGTTGTGCTTTCTCTCTTTATCTTGCCAGGAAAAAGGACATTGCTGAAGGGCTGTGACATTTATCCAGCCCTAATATTTTTTAAAATTGTCATACAAAAAGTTAACATTTTGGTTCACAGTGTTATGAATTTTAGCATAGGCATAGAATCATGCAATCACTAACTACTTCAATCAGGACATAGAACAATTCCATCACCCCAAAATCTCCCTTTAAAAAGTCAAACTTTCCCTGGACCACTCAAACCCTCAACAGCTACTTTTGTGTCCCCCAAAAGTTCATGTGTTACAATTTTAATTGAATGGCATTTGGAAGTGGAGCCCTTGGGAGGCAATTAGGATTAAATTCATGAGTGGGGTACCCTTGACAGCATTAGTGGCTTTTTAAGCAGAAAGAGGAAGAGGAAGAGGAAGAGGTGGAGGACAGGGATGAGGACAAGGAGGAGAAGGAGGAGGGAGGCCTGAGCTATCCCACTTGCTTTGTAATGCTCTGCACCATGTTATGACCATGTCATGAGCACAGCACCATGCTCTTGGACTTCTTAGGTCGGCTACAGGACCAAGAGGCAAATAAACTGCTATTCTTTACAAAGTACCCTGTCTCAGGTTTTGTTATAGCAGGAAAAAACAGACTGAGATAATAAGCCAGTGGTCATCTATTAGCATTGTGACACTTTTCACAGGAAGGAATCAAGTACAGAAAGGTTACCGAACTTGCTCTCAAATTACAGAGCAAGCAAGTCAGGAATCACCTATAAGATGAGAATGGGTTCAGCCATGTGTTTCATGATAGGATAACATGATCATAAATGTCTCTGGTAGGCAGATGAGAAATTTAAAACCCAGGGAGGTGACTGATAACATTCCCCCCCATAGAGTAGACTGGATTGGGGTCAATAGCTGACATGACCAGAAGGAAAACAAGGACAGAGGGACAAAATCCCCAGTGACCACATGCCCCTGAGGACCACTCACAAAAATTGAAACACTTCACACCCATATCCTCAAGAGAAAGTAGAGAAAGACAACACTTGATGTGGATATAGCAGCTGACAAATAGGAAACATCCTGGCCTCCACTCATCCTGCCAAATCTCTGAGACTGGGAGGCAGACCAGACCTAAGAAATCAGAGGTTATTGCCATGATTCCAGGAGCTGCCAATCCCAGGCTCCAGAAGGACAGGCATCAGCCACCTTCTCTAGACTCCTTCAAAACTTGGAAAGCTGATTTGGAACCTTAACTGCCAAATATAGCTACGGAATTCCAGGAGTCATTCCACTCAGTATTGTACATGTGAAGAAACTGAGGCTTAGAAAGACAGCAGACTTTCCCAAAGGCATTTGGTAAACTGGTGGCAGAGCCAAGGTTATAATCCAAGTTCCTTCCTCCTCTCATCTGTAGATTCATTCTCTCAACAAATATCAAACCCAACTAGTGTAAAACACTTCTCTAGAAGCTGGAGGCAAATCACAATCAAGACATAGTCCTTGGGGGGCGGTTCAGTGGTAGAGTGCTTCCCCAGCATGAGCAAGGACCTAGGTTCTATCTCTGGCCCTGAAAAAGCAGACAGTCCTTTGAAGTTCTAGTCCTGGCAGGGAGGAAGACATTAAACAATCACAGCAAATAGATTATTTAAAACTGTAAAGATTAATTGTGTTGGGACTCCCATATAGTGTGCTTCCAACCAACCCTATCTGCTTCCATTTCCTAAAGGAACAAAGGTCAGATGTCTTCTACTGGTAGGAGTTCCATGTGTTATGGCTTATATCTAGATGTCTCCCTAAAGCCTAACATGCTGATAGGTGGGGCTTTTCGGAGGTGGCTGGATCTAGAGTGTGTGAATATAGATTATGGGTGTGTGATACTGGATTAGCCCACTGATTGGATTAGCATGGTTGTGGGTGTGGATAAATGGACTTACTGAAGGTAAAAGACCCACCCTGGGTATGAGTGGCACCAACCAAGAGGCCTATAGAATAGAGAGGAAAAGGAAGGCTCACTACTTATGTTTCCTGCCTGCCATACCACAGACTATTTCTCCTCTGAGATGGCCCTCTGCCATACTGTACTACCTTGGAATCAGCTGATTATGGACTGAAACCTTCACAAACTATGAGCTAAAATGAACCTTTCCTCCTTTATCTTATGGGTGTTAAGTATTTTATTCCAGTAACTAAGACACCATGGATCTCTGAATCCAGTTGGCATTTCCATGTAGGTCTATCAGAGATGTTGAATGCTGGCTTCCTAGGTACTTTTAAATTTTTTGACTTTGGGGGTTCAACTTAGGGCCTCTTGTATGTTAGACAAATGCTCTACCTCTGAGCTACAACTCAAGTTCCACTAAACATCTTTTGATAAGGTAAAGCTGAATGAATTGGTCTCTGCAGTGATGGAGAACACCACCTCCACAGGGCTTTGGTAAGAGGGAAAGGCAAGGTCTTCTTTACAAAGTATTAAACCTGTACTCAGGTTTAACAAGGGCTTCGAGGTGGCAGGTGGGAGAGTTGGTGAGAATTGGGTAAAGACCATGTTGTGATAGTGGAGAATTGGTGGAAATAGCAAGGTGCAGATATTGGAGGCAGTGTTTCAAAGAGTCTTGGGATATAAAGTGTTGGATGCTTTCTAGGGAAGAGTTGATGAATCTTTCAGGATAGTTCCACAATAAGCAAAAATTAATTGACAGGTCAGCATATTTGCTGGAATAGTAAAGTTATGCTAGTGGATAACTTTGGAATAAAGGTATGTCACTGAAAACAGTGAGCCATGTGTGTAGATGGCTTTGGTTCTCATAGAATTAATACCTGTTCATTCTAAGTCAGCCAATCAAAGAAATAATGGTAATAATAATATCCACCAATCTGTGACAATCAGTGTGTCTTAATGAGATGTGAGAAGTATTTTACAGCTTCCAACTCCAGAGACCAAGATCCTTAGCCTGAGTTCTCTACCTTGAAGCTGGAGACTAGGATTCTCAGGTTGCTATCCCTGTCTCTACTCTATTGCTACCCAATTAAAAGAAGGGAAGGTAAAATTTACCCATGATCCCACCACTGATGACCAGTTCTAGACTTTCAGTGATTATCTTTTTTAGTCTTTTAAAAAATATATGTATAGGGGCTGGGGATTTATCTCAGTGGTTCTGCCTCCTGTCTCGCAAGTGCAAGGAACTGAGTTTGATCCCCGGTACAAAAAATAAATAAATAAATATATATATAAAAATATATATATAAATATATATATAAATATATATATATGGATGTATAGATGTATATATAACTTTAGTAACAATACAATTATTTTTATTCAACTGTCCCTAGCTTTTTCCACCAGTCATATTTTCCTTCCTTGAGGATCATTTTCATCGTTTTCTGGAAAGCACTGCAAAACTCCTTCAGAAATCAGCCCTCCTCCATTGAGCCCATGCCGGTCCACTGGGGCTTACCACTCACCCTACTCTGCCCCTGTCTAGAGGTGATCATGTGATCTAGTTCTGGCTAATTAGCTTGGATCTGAGTCAAAGCAGTTGATTCTAAGATGAATATTTGATGTAAGCCAGCCTGATGAGAGTCTTCCTGGAATTTTTCTCAAGCTTCTGAAGGGAAATGCCCACTTTTCTTCAGAATACCTAGGTAGAAAGATTCAATAAGCTTAAAGTTGTAAGTGGTCATCTTCGCTATGAACTGGGAAGAGTGTGTCTGAAAATGAAGCCCACAGAGAGCAAGGCAGAACCAACATAAAATATCCTAATAAGTTGTCTGAGCTTCCAGATCCAGCTACGCCTGAACTGTTCAGGTATAAAAGTCACCAAATTCTTTTTATGAGGTAAGCCAGTATGAGCCACATTCTAAACTCCACAGGCTTTTTCTAGTTGTTCTAACTCCTTGAATTTCACATCTAAGGCTGGACTCTTAAGATATAGTCTTGGAACCATCAGCAACTCACATTTCCATCACCACTCCCCCATCTAACTCCTTCAGAAGAAGTTTACACAGTTCAAATCTTTTGTTTGCATAAACTGCTTATTCTACTTGGAATGTTCTCCTTTTGCCGAAGTCCTCCTGGAGAAATCTACCTCAGACTGGAAGATTCAAGTTGGAGGTCTTCTCTGTAAAAACCGCTGGTCACTAACAACCTCCTTCTTATCCACCACCATCACCATCACCTCTACCATCACTTCTGCTCATCATTTCCACCAACACCATCACCACTTCCAATACCACCATCACCATCACTACCATCACCACCACTCCACCATTCCTCTTTCACCATGTCTGCCAACACTACCATCACATCAGCATCACCATTACCACCACCATCCACTGTCACTGCCACCACCTCCAATACCACCATTACCACTTTTGCTACCGCTTCTACCATTTCTACTCCACCACCACCAGTACTGAGGTGATTGTGCCTTCTCTGTGTCATTTCAGACAGGCAATCACAGTGCTCTTCTAGGGCTATGCGTTCACTAAACTGTGGATTCTTTAAAGCAGGAAGCTTCTGATAAACTCTGAACTCCATCAGCTTGCAATTGACCTGGCTCAGAGCAAGCACTCAGGCAAGCTACATTCACTGAATGACAGAACATGAAATTGCCCTGAAGCCTAGAGCTCTGTGCTGGAGGCTGTAGCCAGGCTCTCAGCTCTCTCCCCACCCCTTCAGAAGCCCTGGATGCATTTGGCCCTCATCTCTAAGGCTTGTGCAAGGATAATCCTTGGCCTGTGTCACCACTTAAGCATTGGCCGAAGATAAGGTAATTCCTATTGCCCAAGTTCTGGGTAAAAGCAACAATAACAGTAACAATAATAGCTACTGCTTTGTGCCAGTCATTGTGCCTGAGAACGAGCCAGTCTGACAGGATCCAGTACACTGGGAATTTCTTAGAGGCAGGTCCTGGCTCTGATTCAAAGTCAGATACCCTATTCTTGCCAAACAGATCAGAAATCAGCCAATATTTGTTAAATAAAATAACCTGTATTTCCATACATAGATTGAACATCCCTAATCATGATAGTCAAAATGCTCCAAAATCGAAAATATTTTGAGCACGAACAAGATGCCACATGTGGAAAATTCCACCCCTGGGCTCATGTCAAGGGTTGAAGTCAAAATGAAAGTGTACTAAAAATACTGTATGTGGAATGTGTATATGAAACATAAATGAATTTCATCTTTAGACTTGGGTCACATCCTCAGAATGTCTCATCCTATAAATGTGAATATTCCAAAATTAAAAACAAAAAATCTGATCCCAAGCATTTCAGATAAGGGATACTCAATCCACATTTACTTTTTAACCTTAGAATTAAATCCCCTGGTATAGTAACTCTCACATCTCAGAATTCAGAGATCACCTGGAAGCCTTGATAAAACCCAATCTGTGGGACCTTCGGCTGGAGTTTCAGATTCAACACGTCCCTAGGTGATAAGAACCTTGCTGGACCCCAGGGGCCCGATTTTATGGAGAGCTGCCCTCCTTCGTGGAAGGTGAACAGGATCAATGGCTTGGGAAGCTGGGGAAGTCTCTACCCCACTTTATCCCATCCTTTCCTGCATCAAGGCCAAGGTGGGAGCCCTCTTCAGAAGGCTGGGGCTGGGGACTCCTTCTTAGGAAGGGTCGGATCCCCAGGGGCCTCCTGTTTAGCCAACAAGCAGAAGGAACCAAATCCCCAACCCAACCTGCTTTTTTGGGTAAACACATTGCAGGGCCGCCTGTGTAAACAGGCATTGTCTCCTGGCGGATTAGGAATGAGCAGGGGCTGGAGTTTTGTGGGTTTTTTTTTTCTTTCCTTTTTTTTTTAAGTTCTGAGAAAAGCCATTAAGGGATTAACACCCCGATTTATGAAAATGGAGGATGATAAAGGAACAATGGGGTGACAGCATTGTGTAAACGACATTGATTCATTTCAGAGACAGGGCTGTTAACTGGGAGAAATGGAGAAATAAATGGAACAATGAGGAGATGCTTTTACCAGCTTGTCATTAATTAGCCGAGAGTACAATTGTTTTATTGTCCTTTTTGAAAAATACAAAATTGGTAGGAAAATAGAAGCACTGAGCAAATCGATTATTCTGTGTCACGGGCTGACATCTGCTTTTCCTTTTCTCCTGAAGCTTGTCTCCGGAAGTGGCTTCCACAGGGATGGAAAAGAAACTTTCCCCTACCCGAAGGATGGTGTGGGGTGTAGGAAGGACACCCCCTTGCCCTGGCCACCGGAAACCCCAGTCTTCTTAGCAGTGGAGGACAGCCTCAAAGCTGGAGAAGGACACCCTTGGTTTTCTGGTTTTCTCCTGTGAGGGACCAAGGGGCTGGGAAGCTCAATGAGCAGGCTGCCCTGGGAGGGGCCTGGCAGCAGGCAGGAAGGAACAAGGGGCTTGCGGAAGAGGGAGGAGCTCCTAGGACTAGCGGGGCACAACACACCCCCTCACCCCCACACCCGATTAATGGCTCTGGACGCAGCTGTCTGGGCCTGGCCGAAGTTCTCTCTCCACCCATTTATCTCCACCAAGGGGCTGCAGCACATGAACCCTCCTGCATCAGGGTGCACGTAATGGAGAGACTTCCCCAGGCAAGCAAGCGGGCTCAGATCAGGCCAGGTGTTCTACCGCAATGACTTTCCCCGGACCCTTACCTGGGGGAAGGACATGTTTCTAGATCCGGGGCCATTCAAATGAGGCTTCCCTGGGCCCAGGAGGGCTCCTGTTAGGATGAGTTAGAGAGGGGCAGCGTGCCCTGGGTTTGGGGATGTGGACACTCACAGGGCACAGCGTGCCTAAGGGGAATTCTGATGGACTAAGGCCTGCACATGCAGTGGAGATTTTCCGCACCCAGTCTCCCCGGCGAGGTGCAGCAGGGAGAGGATCAGACGCCTGAATGCGAGTCCCGTTCACCCCTCCAGCTGTAAGGGCCATTTGTAACTCTGAGAAGCCATGTTTGGATTTAACCCATCAGATATGAAAGAGTTTGCTAACTGGGCTCTTTTAAGACTCAAATGATCCCACAAAGAGTTAATAGCACTTATAAAGAAAAGGAGCTCACAGAAACAGTTTGCCTGGCAAGGAAACTGTAAACAGCTTTCCCATTGTTCTTGCCTTCTGTGACTATTGGTCATTGTTTGGCCTTTAATCTGGAAACACTGTAGATATAAATATCGCTATCTTTATAGCACTGTATCTTTACAGCCCAAGATAAAACAATGTATCTTTATATCTCCAATCTTAATATTGATATAAAGGTGCCTTTATTCAGAAACATTCTATATGTTTATCTCCATATAAATGTTGACGACCAAAGGATTTTACGCATTCATCCCACACATGCAGTGTCTCCTAGGTACCAGGCACTGCTCTGGTGCTAGGCACACAGCAGCAGACAAAAGAGAACCCCACCCCCACCTCCCATTCCCTTTCCCCAAAGAATTTACATTGCTGGGTGAAAAAACAGGAAATATGTGGTTATAGACTAGGTCATGGAGAAAAATGAAGCAGGTGTAGGGGGCAGATGTGGGAGGAGGCAGTCAGGCAAGACCTCACTGACCAGGTGACAGACGAGCAGAGACCTGAGCTGGTGGCCATGCTGGGTTAAGGGTGACCAGGCAGAGGTAAAACCTGTGCAAAGGCCCAGGGTTTCAGAAAGAACCAATGAGGCTGGAGCAGTGAGCAAAGTCCAAGTAAGGCCTGAGAAGGGAGGGTGGGTGGGCAGGGTTTGGGGAGGCCCTGGGGGTTGGGCCCTCTCCTTCACAGATGTGGGGTTCCTGGAGGTTGTAGTGAACTTTGATGTAGGAGTTAAAATCCATGTACAGAATGGATCAAAGTCTAGGTATACACTTCCTGTCAGCTAGACCAAAATCACAGATGCCTGTAGTGTCATCAGGTGACAAAGGTAGTAAGTCATAGAGAATGGTGGGGAGTGTGGCAGATGGGGAGCTGCCAGCTGGCCTAAGGGACGGACAAGAGGGCAGGACGAGTATAGTTCACTATCCCTAAAGCAAGGGTGACAGACACAGAAAGACAAGAGCCAGGTGTTCTCTCTGATATGTGGAAATTAAAAGAAGTCAACTTGGATGTAGAAGAGTGGTTACTGGAGTTTGGAGGAGCTTGAGGGGGCAGGAGGATAAAGGCGGCTGGATTTGATGAGCAAATTCTAATTACCCCAAACCTCAGTAATACATATGATTCATACATGTAAATCACAACACTTTTTTTTTTTAAATCAAGGCTGGATTTTCCAGGGGACTTTCCTTATTTTAAACTGTGTACAGAGGTTGCCCACTGGCCTGCAATTTTGCTTCTCATGGTTTCGGATAGCCACTGTTAACCATGGACCAAAAGTAGTAAATGGAACGTTCCACAAATAAAAAACAAAATATAAGTTTTGTATAACTTTTATTACAGAAAATTGCTGTAGTTGTTCTATTTTATTATTATTGTTAACCCCTCCCTGTGCCTAATTTTTTGCACTAAACTTTATCATAGGTATGCATGTGTAGGAGAAAACATATTATGCATGGGGTTCAGTACTATCTAGAGTTTCAGGCACCCACTGGGGGTCTTGGAATGTATCCCCCATGGATAAGGGGGATGACTCTGTACACTGAAGACCAGATTCACAGAAAGCCTATCAGATCTTAGCCCCTGAATTTCTTAGAGAAAAACTCATATAACACATCTTGTTGCCCTTTATTATCTGGCTGCCAGGAAACTTAAAGATAAATTTAATCTTAAAACATTCTGCACAAAATTTTTGGTAAAACAGTTTTTTCTCTTCCAGTTTGCACATTTTAAAATGATTTTTAAAGTCCAGTTAAAGATTATGATTTCATCATAAGAAACTTGTAATTATATTGAAGGAAAATAAATTATAGCAAAATGAAACTGTACGAGAAGAGCTACTATAGCACACTCCTTTGTAAGCCTGTGTCTGGAAAAAAAAAAAAAAGCCAGCTGCCTGCTGCTGTGATTCCCTAGAAAGGCACTTTGGAAGTCAGGCAAACCTTTAGCTCAGGAAGAGGAATCCGCTTGCTCCCTGTGTGTAATTCTGGTTAAAAGTGGCTGCCAGAAACACTTGCTTTATTCACAGTACTGTTGTCCCTCAGGATCCTTGGGGGATTGGTCCCAGGATCCCAGAATGCTAAAATCTGCACGTGCTAAAATGGCATAATATTTGCATATAGCCTGCACATTGCTCCTGCACACTTTAAATCATTTCTAGATGACTTGTAATATCGAACACAATGCAAATGCTATGTAATTAGTTAGTTTATCCTATTGTTTAGGGAATAATAGCAAGAAAAAAATCTGTATGTTCAGTAAAGACACATTTTGCTTTTCCAATATTTCTGACCCATGGTTGACTAAAGCTACAGATCCAGAACCCATGGTTAGATGGTTAGAGAGGTTTGTATATACAACTGTATAAGCACTCTACCAATATCATCGTTTGGATCTTATAGTTCTACTCACTTGCCTTGCTCTGTGACTCAGCCCCTCCTCCCAGCATCCCACTCTGCAGCCCCTACTCTCCTCACATACCAGGCACTATCTCTTGAACACTACACTGTCTTACTGTCTCTAGCTGTTGCTCTGAGTCCTGCTCCATCCTGGGTCTCCCACTGGCTAACTGAGTCCGAAGCCTGGAAATAGCTCATCTCACTGGGCTCTGATGCTCCCAGTGTGGCCATGGCCACTGCCCAAAGGAGACCCCAAAGGGCAGGAAGACTCAGAGTGAGGTCTAGCAGAGCAGAGGCTGAGACTGCAGGCGACAAAGGTCCTTGGCGTCGTCCCCAGCTCTGCTCTGTAGAGTCTTCACCAGAATGTTTCCAAGAAGCCAACTGACAAGTGGTTGAACCATCAGCACATGGTCTTAGCCAGGAAGCACCTGGAGCATTGGGCACATCATGGTCACTGTGTGTCCCTAGCCCTGGCACAGCTCTTGGCCCATAGGAGCACTCAGGACAGGTTTGACATGTGAAAAAAGACCACTCACTCAGGATCCCAGTCTTGGTTCTTCTAGGAAACATCTCTGACAGCCACTTTGACTCTGTAGCCCACTGCTTCTCCCATTAGTGTAAAGAGATTAAAACCACTTTCACTGAGTTGTTGCAAAAGTGTATATTTTACGTATGATAAAAGTAAAATAGAAGAATGCTTATGATTGGCCTTGAAGGATGTCTCTTAAACTTTGTATTAGTCACCAGACACCCCTCCTCATGGGGTAGAAGCCCACCTTTCACTGCCTTAGGCCAACATGACAAGACAGAGCAATAAGAAACCCATGGAGACTACAGAGGTGCCAGGGTTAGAAATCCTGGCTGCATTGGTATCTCAACCTTGGGATTGAAGAGGTTGCTCAGCGTTGGCTTTGAACTCAGGTGCCCTGGGTACAAAGTTGGCTCTGCTATGTCAATGCCACAGGCCCTTGGATGAGTCAGTTAACTCTGTAGACTTCAGTTGCTCCCTCCATTGTGTTAATATAGGGGAAACTATACCGAACTACTTACAGAACTGCTGGGAAGATTAGGTGAGGTGGTATATGTGAGTTATAACAAAGCCCAGCGAGTGTATAAGAAGACTGTAGGAGTCTTAGCTTTTATGAGTATGATTCAGTGCATAGTTATTCTTTTGGTTACTCAGCTTGTTAATTTTCCCCCTATTTGGGAAAAATTATCTACGTTGGGGGTCTTAGAAGGGGCATTGTCCATTTCTCTTACCAGAGGATAAAAATGGCAGTGCTGGGGCTCAAAAGTGAGACCCTAAAGTATACTACTTTGGACTCCAAACCAGAACCCCTGGGGAGCAGCCAATGCAGCCAAAGGTCTCCTCTGAAGCTCCCTGACCCACAGAAAGGTCAGAGCCACCCCAGAGGACACAACTGCCTTCAACCCTCCAAGTAAAATCCCAATAGGCCAGGAAGAATAAGCTCATGTCACAGAGGAAGAGATTGAAAATCAGACACCACACTCAAGCCAGGCATAGTGGTACAGGCCTATAATCCCACCACTAGAGAGGCTGAGGCAGGAGGCTTGCTGTGAGTTTAAGGCCAGCCTGGGCTACATAGTGAGCTCAAGTCCAGCCTGAACTACACAGTGAGACCCTGTCTCCAAAAAAAAAGTAAAAAATAAAGAAATAAAACACCACACCCAGAGCCCAGAGGAATTTTGTCCCAAGCAATGGCCTATTCTCTGGCCTCATCCTCTCACTGAAAAACCAGATACTCTCCTTCTAAAACTGCCCAAGCTCCCACTTTCCTCTCCCCCTTGAAGAGACTAGTAGCCCTCCACCATCTTGTCTTTGTTTGAGTTGCATGTTTTGCATGGCTCCTAGATATATGTTCACATTCATACATTTGAACAACTTTTCTCCTGTTAACCTCTCTACAGTCAGATGGTTTCCACAGACTCAAATGCTAGGAGGTTCATATCCACTTTCCCAAGATCCCTTGCAACTGGGGCAGAGGCAAGTGCCCTTTGTTCTACCAATCAGAAATATCCACCCAGTGTTATTATTGGATCCTTATGATACAAAATGAGTAGGATTGGGAAGCATTTGTGGGGCAGTGTTGGGCAATGCAGCAAGACTGAATCCTGGGGGCAGTAGTGGGTGGCAGGGTCTAGAAGGGCAGCTGGGGAGGGGCCACCCTAGCAATATTAGTGATACATCTGGAGCACAGGAGCAATCATGCTCTTCAGATCTTCCTGTGAGGCAATGGGCATCCCCTGGCTATGTGGCCGCTGGCTAGTGCTCAGCTTTCCCAGTGATTCAGCATCCATCCTTGAGTTAATACCCCACCCACTTCCATCAACCAGAGTTTATTTCCATTACTTGTAGCTAAGATGCCTTCCTGGAACAATAATGCATAGCAGAAACATTTATCAGAGTTTGAGGATCTGGATTTTAATTCTTTCATATTATGAACATTAAAAAGAAGCCTCTTTTACCATGATAGAGCCAGGGTCGTGTGCATGGGTGTCAGGACTCTGCAGCTGGCATCAATGGGTGGATGCCCCTCCCCTTACCAAGATGCCAACAGACAACTGGTAAGGCAGCTACTAAAGGCCTAGTGTGTCTGCTTCACCCACTGCTCACCACACTGGGGTGCTGTGGGACCCCCAGGAAAGAGTGAGAAGCAAGAGGTAGAGTATAAGAAGAAAGCAGGACATTCCTGGCAGCAATGTGCTGCCTTCATTCCACTCAAACACAGTGGAGTGGGAAGGCACAGAAAGTCTGGCAAGAACAGTCTAGCCCGTCCCAGAGAAAGGTCACCAGAAGGAGAGGAGGCCAGAGCCAATGCAGAGGACTTGTCAGGTATTGTTGGCAAGTGAAGATCACACAGCTGGTCTCTGGCTAAACCCTTTTTCTGCAATATCCAGGGAACATGAGCACAGCCTGAAAGCAGCACACCTGCTGGGGTCATCAGTCAGTCACCCTTCCTTCAGAGGTCACAGAACCAATTGGGGGAACCAGCCCTGGCAAAGAGATCAGGGCCGAGGTGGGCATCAGAATCACCTAGAGGAGCTGTCAAATGCAGACTCCAGGGCCCCACTGCAAAGTTTCTGGTTCACTTCTAGCAAATGCCCTGGAGATGCTCATACTTTGAGAAGCACTGGCTTATGATAAACTATCCAGTCTCTCCATCTGTAAAATGGGACTGGTGGCCCTATCTCCCAAGAGGGGCTTCAGAGTCACTTGCATTCATGGACAAGAATGTGCTGCATACCCAACCTTACCATCAAAATGCAAGTTGCTCAGAATCATGCAAATGAAAGCTTCCCAGCATTAGGTTGGTATGTGGGTAAATAATCACAATTGATCACACTCCTGTGATGTACCCAACACTGTAGAGAATGCAAGAGACCTATGAAGATGATCACTGTCACCTTGCAGCAATGGCTGTCTCCCTCTGCAATCACATTCTCTACTCAACACAACCCTTTGGCTGTGTTGTCCCATTTTAAAGGAGGAAACTTTGGCTCCAAACTCTGAAGTGACTTCCCAGGGGCCACTGAGAGTGGCCACTTTCTTGATGCCTGGGCACTCCCCACCATGCTGCCTTCCTCTTCCTCTTCCTCTCGGGGCGGCCTTCTCACTCTGAGAGGCTGACTGCATGGCAACCTTGTCCTTTGTGACCCTGCCACTCTGGCTGGAGCTATTGGATCTCAGCTTGATCCCTGACCTAAGTTGGTCCAATTAGCCTCTCCCTCCTGGGAATTTAGAACTGCTGTTGAGAGACAGTGCCTGAGTCTCCTGTGTAGACCAGAGGAAGCCAGCGGAGAGGAGTGTTTGAGAAGGGAGAGGAATGAAGCCTGCACAAAGAAGCAACAGATACAAGAACCAGAATGTTCTGTCCTGTTTCCAGTAACTTGCTTGGGTCTATTATATCCCTGTCCTTGGATTCCACCAAATAAATAAATATATATATACATGTATATATATAATATTTCATCTAAAAACAAGTAATATGTATTATATATTGACATTTTTAAAAATTAAAATAAAGTAAAAATAAAATAATTTTTAAAATAAAAAAGTAAATTTTTTGCTTTGTCCTGACTTGTGCTATAAATGAAAGAATACTTACCTCATGTGATCATATATAATAAATATGACACATGTCACTGAAAGATGCTAAGATAATTCTGGCTCTAGATAGGGCTGATTTTGTGGCTGAAATAGTATGATCAAAGACTCAGCCCCACCTCATCCATCCCTTCCCAGTCCTCCCTCCCTCTCTCCTATTTTATGATATAAAATTCATTCTGAGGAACCAGAGTACTTTTTCAGCTCTAAGCTGTAACAAAATGACTACAGCAATTCCAGACCTCACACTTTAACCCATGTTAGCCAAGGGAAGAGAGAATCCCTTCCAAATGGCCTTGCAAAAGTCTTGGGATTCACTCTTATTGGCCTAAACTAGGTCACATGCACATCCTTCAACCAATAATTGTGGACAAGCAGATCAGACTGAACCAATAAGGACTCTCTCCTGGAGCAGAGGCTGGAGTCTATCACCCTCACTCCATATGAATGAATACAGGAGAAAGAACCATTGCCCCAAAGGACAATCAGGGATTTTGGGTGGAAGTAGGAGACAAGAGACAGATATCTCAAAAACAACCAACATGTCCCCACTATGTCTGGTATCTTAAATAAATGTTTCCTTTTTGCTTAATCTTTCTTGATTTAATTTAAAACTTTTAACCAACGAGCCTGCTAAGTAGGTATAAGTGATCATCACCCTTTACTTTCACTGATTTATTTCTAAAACATTTCTGGGAAGCCCTTAAGATAATCCTTTTTTATTTTATTTTATTTTTCCTTTTCTCATATTTATTCCTTTCCTTTCTTTCCTTTCCCCAACCCCTCCCACTTCCTTTTTGATACTGTTAAGTGAAATAAGACACACATCTGCAAATACCGAATAGTTTCTCTGGTGTGAGAAACTGAAAGTGTAAATGAGGATCAAAATGTATAATAGATAATGTGAAATAGGGAAAATAGGATAATCCTTTTTAAATAGTGAAAAGGGAAGGAAAGACAAATCTTGCTCACTGGGCAATGGAGAGTTTAGTCAGATTTGGCCAAGATCTTTGTCTCTACAAAAATTTAACAGAAATTAGTTATGGGGACCAATAATAGGCTGTAAATAAGATTCAAAAATAGGACAAAAATAGGACTAAATAAAATTGTGAGAATCAATAAAAATATTTAAAATATAAATTCTATGATTCATAATGCTTAATTTATAATCTGTTCCAATAAAGATTTTGTTGCCTGACTCATACTGAAAGAATCTTAACTTGAAGAATTGTGACTCCAAAGAAGACTGTTTTGTTTTATTGGTTTCCTTTTATTCATATAATATTCTTATAAATATTTGCAG
Organism: Heterocephalus glaber; assembly: GCF_000247695.1. Next base: position 5,484,906 of record NW_004624757.1, read on the forward strand.
AAGGAAAACTTTCAAAATCTTAATGAGAACAGTGAATACCATTTCAGAACCATTACAAATGATGAGCCACAAGTAATGCTGTATAATTCGTGGGATGGGTGGAATCGCCTGGGAAGAAAATGGAAGAGGCAATGGCCAAGTACCATTTTAGGAAATGCAGAATCACCAATATGCACAATGGCTTGGAGGATCATAGTGTACCAAAAACACAGACATCAGAAACTCAAATAGCAATTCAAAAAAGGTTTGGACTCCTCATTGGAAGGTGTTGTAGGAATGCCTTGTGGATTTATTTCTTCACTGAGTTCACACACACAAAAAAAAATATGATTAAAATCCATCTCTAAATACAAAAGCCCTTTCAGTAAATGTAATTTAAGAATTCTTATAGCAAGAAAACATTGCATGATATTTATTTGATGGCATTTTTTCCTTTTTAGTGGTATATGAAATGACCATTCTACTTTCATAACATTTTAGTTTTGATAGAAATATAGCAGTTTAAGTCTTATAACCTAAAAATTCAAGTTCATCTGCTGAAACCCTGCTATATTCATGTTGAAATTATAGTCATTTTTTTCTGCCTTTGCCATATGCTCATGCTTCATTCACTATTTTCTTTGTTCCCTATATATATGCATCAGAATTAAAGTACCATGAAACAATGTTTAGCACAGTCTTTGGTTAGGATATTGTTTGTGGTTCTAGCCAAAAGGGTAAGTGTGTTTTTCAAACAATTTCATAACAGTACAAATGTTATTATATTAAAACTTCTTCTGTGGTTGAACAGCCAATTTTATCCTCCAAGAATCTAAGATCCGCAAAGCAAAACACACTAACCAAACTCAAACACATTATCATTTACTGACAGGCACAGAGGCCTCTCATGCAAATGGGAGACCAGTTCAAATAAACAAACGCTTAGTGTTGTCCAATGAAGTGTAAACAAGATCCAAATAAATGAGTGGGCACATTTACTTCCTGCTCAGCAGTCAGTTCCTTATTAGTTAGTCTTTAACTACGCCTTCAATGCCTCCATCCGGATGGGATTCATCAGCCAAGTTACCTTACAGCTCTGCTATTTCTAGAAAATTAATGTCAGAATTAATGCTAGAAATATGTTAAAGTATGATCATGACTCTTTCAAGTCTTTCTTCTCATTCATGGCTGATCATTCCATTACATCATAATTATCATACAGCTATAGCATAAATACACAGTTATTTCCATCTCTCTGTCCAGATGGTCGGTTACACGATAATTACAATATGTTTGTACTTACTGGGTTTAATTACCAGATAATCAGGAAGAACATGCAAATTGCTGGGTGGTTATAACACAGTACATTGAACCAAGCAAAACCTGTGTATTGCATACAAGTAAACAAGCTCTCACATGGGATTGTGTGCTGCAACCTGTGATGACAAGAAGGCCTGAGGTTGGTCACAGTACCATTGTGTGTGATAGCATTACATCTGCTGAGCTTGGATTAATGTCCAGATTACAAGGAAATACAATGGAGAGACACTCATGCCGCCACACCTGCTTTGGGGAGAATAGGGTTCTGGCCACAGGAGTGGCTGAGCAAGGTGCCAGCTCTCAGTTCTGGCATTCAGCTCTTCCAACCAAGTGCATTCCAGAGTCATTGCGAGGATCTATTCTCAGCCTAGCCAATGAACCTGCCCGAGTGCTGGCAGAAAGGGATTGCAAACTGTTGACCCAAGACCCCACTCCTAGGAACGAAACACTGCTTGGGGCAGAAGCCCACTTACTCTCCCCTCACAAGTACACTTGGCCACCAGTGCTGTAGCTAAGGATTTCCCCACTATCACAATCCACGTTGACCCAAATCAACATTTTCTGATTCTCATGATCAGGCCATTGTTGCACATAGCTTGGTTTCCTCTTCAGCATACTTTCCCACTTTCCCCTCCTAATCGTCACTTGAAATTCAGTGTCGTTCAAAAAAAGCTAACATCACTGCTGCTTCCAGGAGTGAGATTTATAACCTTTGCTATCAGTATAGTCCCGCCTTCTGGCTACAATGATTGGTTTAAAATTGATCATAAGCCTCAAGTCACTTAAGACAATCTTAGAACAGCATTTTCTGGAAATGCCAGAAGCAAGGCATTCTCTTTTTCTTCCTGGATATAAATGATAAAGTCTGAAGTTGCAAACCATCTTGTAACCAACCACAAGGGAAAAATCTGGGTCTTTGATGACATCATTGAGCCACATGACAGAAGAAGCAGCCTCATTCCTGGTCTAGAAGAAGCAGAGAAAATATTCTTAGCCATGAGTGAAGTGAGGAGGGGTGAGGGCTCTCCAAAGTCCTGCCCTTTCCCTGTGGAGAAGACTGGAAGGAAGACCCTCAGACAACCAAGTGGAATATTGCTTGAAGTTGTTTAAGGTACAGGCTAGGATAAGGAGGATCCAAGGACATTGCTAGGAAGACAAGTGACTTATAAAATCAGCAGGCAGGGCCAGAGATTTAGCTCAGTGGTTTCACTGCCTGCTGCGCAAGCACAAGGACCCAAGTTCGATCCCTGGTACCAAAAAAAAAAAAAAAAAAAATCAGCAGGCAAAGGAAGGGCACCTGGACATAAGGAATGGAGAGGGGCCTTGGGTTGGAGGCAGAGGGGAGCCTAGTGGGAGCTCTTGTATCTCTGTGTGAAGACTGTGCTCCGGGTCATCTTGAACAAGGGGCCTGTTATCTACCGGCTTCAGGACCAAGGGTTGAAGCAGCCACATCAGACTGAACATTCATTAAATGTCTGGCTAGAAAGTGCTAGGAACTGTCCTAGACATCAGATTAAAGAGATTTATGCCCTCTTTGGCCCTTTCCCTGGAAAGTGCTATGGGTGGATAGGAGGAGTGAAACCCAACAAGCTCAGATTTAGGGACAACTTCCAGTGGGAAATGACAATTCCACTGAGATCTGAGGGATAAGTAGCCTTGGGCCGAGGGAGCGGGAAGGAACTCACCTCCAGCTGAGGTCAGGAGCACTTGTCAGGAGGCAAGAGGAACGGGAAGCAGGCTGCTGAAGCTGGAAGGAGTGATGAAAGGGGAGGGTATGGGGTGTGGCTGCAAAGGGAGCCAGGGTGGGACTCCAGGGTCTGCTAGCAGGGCGGTTTCCCCATCTCTCCCTCCCCCTCCCCTCCCCCTCTCTTCCTCTTGTGTTACTGCAGATTGAACCCAGGGCCTTCACACTGAGCTCCATCTCCAGCCTTTTTTTCCCCCCGTTGAAACAGGGTCTCACTAAGTCACCAAGGCTGGCCAGGAATATTTGATCCTCCTGCCTCAGCCTCCCAGAGTGCTAGGATTACAGGCATGTACTACCACACCCAGCTAAAAGAGGGCTCTCACCAGGCAGACTGACACCATCAGGCTTGCCATTTAAGGGATTCCTACCCATATTTTGTTCCAAACACATCTCTAAACTACTTTTCAAAGGACTTCTTCAGGGGGTATAAAGGAAAGGGAGACAAGATCAATAAACTCCAAACATTTCCCTCCAACCCCAAGTGTGGTGGACAAGAACAGGCTATGTATAGGTTTCAGATGCACTTGTCCCATGGCCACCAGTCTCCTTCCCATAGCTGCTTGACGTTCCAGATGCCCTTGGAATACTTTCAATAAACCTTTTTAACTCTGTTTTTCCTCAAAGCTCAGGAAGCCTTGTCCTCAGCATGGAAAAAGTTGCAAAATCTGCTATTTTCCAGACTCTGGTCATCAGGCAGAGATGAGTTCCCGACCACCAAATACCCTTCTACACTTTGCCCAGCATGGCTGTTCCTTATGTGGACACACCAATAATCCTCTGTAAAATTTAAGTGGACATTAGCCCAGGAAGCTATCAGACTCCAAAAAAGAAAAATGTATCTGGGGTCAGATGACCACAATTATGTGCAGCTAGGACCTCGAGGGCCAAGACAGATGACACAGACAGACAGGAAATGGATTTTTATTTCCATGAGCTGGCTTATGGAAATGTGTTTGGAGTTGTATTGATATAGTCCCCCTTGCCCCTGATATTTCTTCCATTTTCTTTTTTTGTTTTGTTTTGTTTTGCTTTGTTTTTGGTACCGGGGATTGAACTCAGGTCCTTCTGCTTGTGAGGCAGGCAGTGGAACCACTGAGCTAATCCCCGCCCCCCCACTTCCCCCATTTTCTTTTTTATGTGACTAGCAATTGAGAAAGTTATTAGTAAGAATGATGACCAGCAGCAACAGAATAAGAATGGTTACCACTCATTGAGTTTATAATGTGCCACATTCAAAGTTGAGCACCTGCAGTAAATCACCTCCTTTAATCTTCACAATAACCTTGTGAGACAGATAATATTATATTTCTGTTTTACAGATGAGAAAATTGAGGCCCAAAGAAGTGGACAGCAGCTAGGGGTATAGGGAGGGTTTGAACCGAGCCCATGCAGTGCCCACAGCACACCTGACCCAGGGGAAATCCATTCTTTATGAATTATTGGAGTCCAACCCAGAATCCTCTGGCTCATTAGCATCTGTGATGCCCAGCCCAGAACCTTTATCTGTCTGCTTCCTACTATTTCTCCTTGGTGAGGTCCCAGCCTAGAGCCCCAGTAGTGAGCCGAGAGAGGCTCCATCACCTGGGCCAAGTTCTCATTAAAATGTGTGTGTGTTTGGGGGGCCTAATGATTATTTTCAGTCCTGGTTACTGCTTATTTGGTTTGGGTTTTGCACAATTAATTAGGAGCCTAAATTAATGAGAAAGGAAACACGTGTCCAGCTGGTCCTCCCAGATGTTCCTGGAAACAAACTCTCCAATTTGCACAGCGTGACAGTGTAAACATGACTAGGGGAAACTGCTGCAAGCTGGTTCAGTCCCCGGCACTCCTGGCAGAAGAAACTCTGCCCTGGCTAGGTATTGTCTATGCTTGCCCAGGTCTGAAAAGATGTCTATGGTGTGTTTGCTGATTTTCTTCTTCTTGACTCTACTGTGAGCAGCCATGGCTGTACCACCTAACCTGTATCCCTGGACTAGGAGGTGAGTAGGAAACCTAAACTCAGAGCAAGAGATGACCATGGAGGGGGAAGAGGAAGGAATATAACTATCCCTGGTGAGCAGAGGAAGGAAACCAAATCCTCCAAAGCCCAGTGCCACGTGAGTCTCACGGGCACCTAAGAGGAAGCTGAGGGTCCACTTTCTTTCTCGCCCTGTCCCTGGTGATCATTGTGTCTTCCTGAGGAGAAAAGACCAATCTATCTGTCCTAGTTCCATCTGACTTGGCATTATGGACGAATGAAAACAAATCAAGGCCATCAGGATCACTTAGCATCTCTTTCTGTCAAGGGGACCTCCCCTTCTCTGACCTTCAGTTACAGGAGAAGAAGAAGACTATTGAAGGAGAAATTCCTGAAAGTCAAGATAAGGTCAAGGAGCTGTAGGTTTCTTCTCTCTCAAGGTATGGGGCACCTTCTCTGCCCTGACACTGGGCACTGGGCTGTGCCTGACCAAGGCAATCGTAATCTTCAACCTCACAGAGTTCAGGGTGAGCGGCCCTAGCTTTGCCCATCACAAACTTGACCAAGGATATTGACACAACCAAGAAGCTCCCTTGGGTACATGCAACCCCTAGACTGTTATTCAGCCTTGAAAAGGAGTGAGACTGACACACGCTACAAAATGGATGAATCTTGAACTCCTTATACTAAATGATGTAAGCCAATAAGACACAAAAGGACAAATACATATGGTGCCATTACACAGGGTACCTAGAGTAGTCAAAAGCATACAGGCAGACAGTAGAAGGGTGATTATCAGGGAGCAGAAATGGGATAGATGGGGAGTTGGTACAGAGACTCAGTTTGGGATGATTTTTTAAAAATCTGAAGTTGGATGGTGGCAACGGTTATGCAGCAGAGTGAACATAATACTGCTTAATTTTTTTAAATGATAAAAATAGTAAATTTCATGTTTTATGTATTTTACCACTGAGAGAGACAGGAGAGAGAGAGAGAGAGAGAGAGAGGAAGAAGGAAGAGGAGCAAAGGAGGGAGAGAAGGAAGAAAGGAGGGAGGGAGGGAAGAAGAAGGGAAGGGAAGGAGGGAGGGAGGGAAGGAGGAGTTTCCTGGGTTAGTAGGCTGAAATCACCCCCCTGAAAACAATTTTCTCCTCCACATGCCCCTACTGCAATCTCTTGTTCAAGTTGGACCACTATTGGTCTACATAGCACTCATTCAAAAATATTAGTGACACTGCTCAAGGCCCTAGGGATCCAGAGGTAAACATAATGAGAATGTTTCTGCCCTACAGAACTTACATTTTAATGAAAGTCAAACAATAAATAAGTGACTTGCACACTTGAACACCTGTTGGAGCTTTTGGGCTCTATCTCAGCCTTTAAAAATTTTTATCTTTAGCAGTTTTTGAAGTCAAATATAATACATATTTTACTAATGCATCCTGTGTGCCACCATCCCTCCACTGAAACAAGCCTGGCTTTATTGATTTTATCAGCATAATCCTGAGCCTAGAATATTATCTGGCAATGATAATCATCAATGTAAGTGTAAAAGGAATAAAAGTCAACATAAATTAAAAGGATATTACAGTGTTTGATTGTGACAAATACCTTAAAGGAAAGAAACAGTGATCTGTGATGAAACAGAAAAAATAACTTGTAGGAAAAAAAGATAAAATTGGGCCTGGGATTTAAGTCAGAGACACTGTGCCTGCCTCGCAAGCTCAAGGTACTGAGTTTGATCCCTGGCACCAGGAAAAAAAAAAAAATGAGAGAAAGGAAGGAAGGAAGGGAAGGAAAGAAAGAAAGAAAGAAAGAAAGAAAGAAAGAAAGAAAGAAAGAAAGAAAGAAAGAAAGAAAGAAAGAA
>NW_004624757.1:5491871-5505792 GCF_000247695.1 Heterocephalus glaber
AGAAAGAAAGAAAGAAAGAAAGAAAGAAAGGAAGGAAGGAAGGAAGGAAGGAAGGAAGGAAGGAAGGAAGGAAGGAAGGAAGGAAAGAAAAAGTAACTTGAGATGTGTGATTTTAAGTTAGTCAATCAGGGAAGTCATTTTCTTTATAAGATTACACGTGTATGGAAGGACAAGACAGAGATCTTCAGGGAGCCATGTAGAGAAGGAATCTTCCAGACAGGGGAAACAGCAGGTGTAAAGGTCCTGAGACAGGAGCATCTTTGTGTGTTGAGGGAACAAAGAACATGTAGCTGAGAAGAAATGAGTGGAGAGAAAATTGGGGCCAGGTGAGGTCAGAAAGCTCAGGTGGGGCAAGATCTAGGAGGACCTGGCTGACAACATAAGGAAATTGGGTTTTATTTTAAGTGTGATGGGAAGCCACAGAAACACTTGTTTTCTTTACAAAACAGTTTATTTTTTCTTTAATTATATATATAAATATATCCTTTAATGTGCAATACAGTAACATTTATGTATATCAACGTTGTCATGCACAATCACCACTAACCATCTCCAGAACTTTTTCATCATTCCAACTAATTCTCCTTCCATTAAACGTCAACTCCTCCATTTCTTTTTCTCCCCTCCCAACCACCATTCTACTTTCTGTGAATTTAACTACTGTAGGTATGTCTTCTAAGTGGCGTATCATATTATTTGTCCTTTGTGACTGGCTTACTTTACTTAGTGTAATGTCTTGAAGGTCCATTCTGATTATAGCATGTGTCAGAATCCCCTTCTTTCTAAAACTTGGTTAATAATATGTGTACACCACATTTTGTTTACTCATTCGTCCATGGCTGACATTTGAGTTTCTTTCCTCTTCGGTTATTGTGGATAAAGTTGCTATGAACATGGGTTTGCAAATATGTCTTTAAGGCCCGGCTTTCAACTCCTTGAGTATTTATCCAGAAGTAGAATTGTTGGATCATGTGGTAATTTCATGTTTATTTTTCAGAGGAACTCTGTACATTTCCCATAGTGCCTGGATTTTACACTCCTACCAGCAATGCAGAGAAGGTCTAATTTTTCTACTTCCTCACCATCATGGTTATTTTCCGGTTTTTTTGTTTGTTTAGTTTTTGGGTTTTGTTTTTTTTTTTGGTTTTTTTTTTTGCTTAAAGCCGTCCTAAAGGATGTGTCATGGGATCTCATGTATCTTTGACTTGCATTTCCCAAACAATCAAGGAGGCTGAACATCTTTTCATGGACTTACTCATCTTTATATTATCCTCTTTGTTCTTTGCCCACTTTTTAACTCTTTTTGTTGTTGCTGAGTTGTAGGAGTTTTTACACATAATTGATAACACTCCTTTATCATATATATGATTTGAAAATGTTTCTCTGGGTCTGTATACATTTTTTCTTCTGTTGGTAATGTTCTTTGATACACAAGTTTTACATTTCAATTAATTCTAATTTCTCTCTTTTTTTTTTTTTTGGTTGGCTGTGGTTTTGGTAGTATGGCACAGCAATCATTGGAAATCCAATATTCTCAAGCTCTTATGCTACATTTTTTGTCAGAGTTTTATAGTTATAACTCTTACATTGAGGTCTCTTATTTTTTCTTTGACATATTTTAGTTCATTTTTTTATATGATATAAAGGTCCAATTTCATTCTTTTTCATGTGGATCTTTAATTTTCCTAGCCCTATTTGTTACAAAGACTCTTTTTCCTCCATTGCATGGTCTTACACCCTTGTGGGAAATTATTTGGTCATACAACCCAGGGTTTATTTCTAGATTCTCTATTCTATTCCTTGGTCTATGTGTCTGTCTTTATGCCAGTACCATGCTGTGCTATTACTGTAGTTTTGTAGTTGACTTTGAAACCAGGAAGCATAAGGTCTAGAGCTTTTTTCTACTTTTTCAAGATTATTTTGGCTATTTGAAAGGCCTTAAGAGAGCATAGGGATTTTAGAATGGATTTTTCTATTTGTACCAAAAAAAATGTTGAGATTGCATTTGTTCTGTACATTGCCTTGATTAGTATTGATATCTTAACAATGTTTAGTCTTATAATCCCTGAACATAGGCTATATTTCCACTCATCTAAATCTCCTTTAATTTCTTTTGGCAGTGTCTTATAGTATTCATTGTATAAATCTTTCATGGTCTTGATTTGTAAGTATTATACTCTTTTTCATACTATTGTAAATTGTATTATTTTCGAAGATTTTTATATGTTATACGTTGTTAGTATATACAAATGCAACTTATTTTCATGTTTGGTTTGTGTGCTGTTATTTTACTGAGTTCATTTATTAGTTCTAACACTTTTGTTTGTTTTTGTGAACCTATTCTGTTTTCACATATAAAATCTGGTATCTGCAAACAGATAATTTTATCTCTTCCTGTCTAATTTAGATGACTTTGTTTTTTTTTTTTTTTGTCTAATGGCTTTGCCTTGAAACTCCAGCACTATGTGAAATAGAATTGATAAAATCAAGCATCCTCATCTTTTTCCTGATTTATACTAAAAAAACTTTCCGTCTTTTACTGTTGACTATGAGGTTAGCCCATGAGTTTTTCATTATGGCCTTGAGTTAGCTTCCTTCTATTCCTAGTTTCTTAAGTATTTCTCATGAGTGTTGAATTCTGTCAAATGCTTTCTCTTCATCAATTGACGGTACAATTTGTTTTTTCCTTTCATTCTATTAATGTGGTATTACATAGATTTCCATATGCTGAAGCACCCATGTGTTCCAGGAATAAATCCCATTTGATCATGGTACATAATCCTTTTAATATGTGGCTGAGTTGTGTTTACAAGTATTTTGTTGAGAATTAATAGTCAGGAATATTAATCTGAGTTTTCTTGTCATTTCTTTGGTCTCATTTTCATCAGGGTAATCCTGGCCTCATTGAATGAGTTAGGGAGTATTACTTTCTCTGCAAGTTTTTTGAAAAATTTGAGAAGGATTGGTGTTAATTAACCTTCTATATTTGATGGCATTCACTACTGAAGCCATTTGGTATGAGGTTTTTCTTTGTTGGGAGGGTTTTGATTACTAATCCAATCTCCTCATTAGCTATAGGTCTATTTTTATTTTTTCCTGGTTCAGTCTTCATAGCTTGTGTGTTTCTACTAGGAAATTTTCCGTTTCATCTAGGTTATCCAATATGTTAGCATACATATGTTCACAGTACTGACTTTTAATTATTTTTATTTCTATAAAATCAATAGTAATGTACCTGCTTTCATTTTTTATTTTAGTAACTGGAGTCTTCTTTCTCTTTCTTTTACTCATTCTAGCAAAATGTTTGTCAATTTTTTTCTTCTTTACAAAGAACCATTTGGTTTTTTTTTTATTTTGTCTTAAATTAGTGTACCTACCCCAGCTCAATTTTGGTTACTATCTTTTTCTATTCTTTTACTTTCAAATTATTTGTGTCTTTAGATCTAAAGTTAGTCTCTTTTGGAAAATATATAGTGGTGTCATATTTCTGTATTCATTCTGTCAATCTTTGATTTTTCATACAAGTGTTTAATCCATTTGTAAAGTACTGATAAGAAACAACTTACTTTTCTCCCTTTTGTTATTTGCTTTCTCTATTTCATAGTTTTTGGTCCTTCATTCCCTTCTTCACTATCTTCCTTTATTTTTGGAAAAAAACCTTCCAAGTCCTAACATTTCTGCTTAATTGATTTTTTTGTAGTGACACATTTTGACTCCTTTTTCCTTTTGTGTATATTCTATAGGAGTGTATGTGTGTGTGTGTGTGTGTGTGTGTGAGAGAGAGAGAGAGAGAGAGAGGGAGAGAGAGAGAGATTAACATGGCAATTGCATTTAACATCTAAATGTTTAACAGTCTGTTTGAAACTGATACCACCTTGACTTCAGTCACAAACATAAACACTATAGCTCTATCCCAAATTATATCTTTATACTGTATGTTGTATGCACATTCAAATATATTTATAATTGTTTTTATTCATCTTTCAAATTCCATAAAAAAAGTAGAATTATAAATCAAAATACTAATAATGGTTCTTTTATATTTGCCCATTTATTCACCTTTACCAGAGATCTTTATATCTTCATATTGCTCTGAGTTACTGTCCAGAATCTTTTCATTTCAACTTGAAAGACTTCTACTAGCATTTCTTATAGGGAAAATCTATTGATAGTGAATTCCCTCCACTTTTGTTCACCTAGAAATGTCTTCATTTCTCCATCATTTTTGTATTATAGTTATAGCACACATAAAATTCCTCGATGTGTTGCTTTATCCAGCACTTTAAATATATCACTCCACTCTCTTCTAGCCTCTAAGTTTTCTGCTGAGAATTCAGTTAATTGTTTTATTGAGTATCCCGTGTATGTGACAAGTCCATTTTCTTTTGTTATTTTCAAGATTCTCTGTCTTTGGCTTTCAACTCTTATTATTTGTCTAAATGTAAGTTTCTTTGTGCTTATTCTACTAGGAAGTTATTAAGTTCTTCAAATTTTTATGTCCATGTATGTCCTCAAATTTGGGAAGTACTCAACCATGATTTCTTCATATAATCTCCCTTTCTCTTTCTCTCCTCTCTTAAGACTCCCACAATATACATGGTGGTGTCCATGATGCTGTTCCACAGGTACCTACAGCTCGGATAACTTATGTTATTCTTTTTCCTTGTTGCTCCTCAAATTCACTTTTAAATTTCTATCCTCAAAGTCTTCTTCTCCCTGTTCAAGTTTACTGTTATATACCCTACTGAAATTTTCAATTCAGATGTTGATTTTTCAGGTGCAGAAATTCTGTGTCGTTTCTGTCTGTGATTTCCTTACTTTGACAGTATCCTCATTTTCTTCATATTTTTATGATTATCTTCAATTTTTGTTCATATTTTCCTTTAGCACTGTGAGCTCATTTAAGACAGTTCTTTTAAATCTTTGTCTAGTAAATCTGATACTTGTGTTTCTTCAGGAAATGTGTGTTTTGCTTTAGGTATCACCCTTCCCTGTTTCTTTGGCTATCTTGGGATTTGTTGTATTGTTGATATTAGACACTATCTGTCCCAGTTTGAGCAGATTAGCTGTCCCAGGGAAGTCTTTTCATAATTTTCTAAGTCTTGGGATCCACCTGAGGAAAAAATTTAAAGTCTTCTCAGGTCTTTACTGAGCATATCTTCTGGGCTTGTGTGTGTGTCACTTTCTCAATTCTTCCATACAAAATCTCATCTTAGCTTCTCCTTGTTTGGTCTGTTGTACATCTCCACCCTCAGTCTCTTACCCTAGCATCTGAGGATCAGTCTATCTGCAGCTTTCCCTCCCAGGCACTACCCACTGCTTCTTCTCACCTGAGATCTGGATGAAGCAAAATGAAGAATAGTGCAGTTCCTCTGAGAGTCCTCAAACAGATTACTATTGTAATTAAGGTCTGTGTTCCCTGTCATGTGAAGGAAGGAATGGGAAACTGGGATGTCACCTCATACAAACCAAGATGGCATTGTACTGGGGAAAGGATGAAGAAAGACAAGCAAAAACACTGCAACATTTCCTGCCATTTTAAATGAAGTTTTCATCTTCATTGAAAATTTTGGGTTTTTTGGGGGGGTTTTGTTTTGTTTTTTGGAGTTTTTGTTTGTCTTGATTTGCTTTCTGTTTTGTGCCACTGAGGATTGAACCCGGGGCCTCATATGTGCCAGGTTAGCATTCTACCACTGAGCTACAACCCCAGTCCATTTCAGAAGTTATTTTGATTGTATAAACTTTGGCTGTTTTCTAAAGCTCCTGTACGTTTACTTCAGCCAGTTTATGGTGGTTTTGGTTTTGGTTTTGGTTTTGGTTTTTTGGTATTTACAGAAGCGAACAAGGGCTTAGAGCTTCCTACTCTGCCATTTTGTTGACATCACTCTCACAGGACAAGTCTTGTGAAACAGGAAAAAGAAGAAGAAGAAGAGGAAGAAGAAGGAGGAGGAGAAGAAGAAGGAGAGAAAAGAAAAAGAAGAGGAAGAAGAAGAAGAAGAAGAAGAAGAAGAAGAAGAAGAAGAAGAAGAAGAAGAGGAGGAGGAGGAGGAGGAGGAGGAGGAGGAGGAAAGGGAGAGAGAGAAGGAGGGAGGGAGAGAGAGAGAGAAGGGGATGAAGTTGAAAAAGAGGATAGATATATCTTTGGAATCATCAATAGGAAGACAAATCCTTCACATGCAAAAGGCTCCTTCTGGTCCTTTGAAATTCCTCCCACCATTTTTCCTACCCTCTTCCAACCTCACCATTCCCCAAACAACCACTGATTTGCTTTCTTTCATAATAAATGTCTTTACATTTTTTAGATAGAATATATTCAAACAGACTAATGTAATCTGTATCCTTCTAGTCTTTTTTTACTCAGCATAATTATTTTGAGATTCATCTATATTGTAGCATGAGTCAATAATAATTCATTTTCTTGCACAGTAGTGTTCCATGGTATGGAAATGCCACAGGTGTTTGATCTATTCACTTGATGAACCTTTGGATTGGGTCTAGTTTTGGAAAATTTCAAATAATGCTGCAGTGAACAATCAGGTAAAAGATTTTATGTGAACATAAGGTTTCATTATTTTATGATTAAACATCTAAGAGTTGACTGGGTAGGCCATACAGTAAGTATATGCTTAACATTTTGGGAAACTACCAAAGGATTTCCTGAAGAACTTATGCTATATACTACCTTATATTCCCACCAACAGTTCAAATTCCTCTACATTTTTACCAACATTTCACGTATTCACTCTTATTTATTGCAATCATCCTAATAAAGGTATAGTGGCATCTCACTGTGCTTTTAATTCACATTTCCCACATTACTAATAGTATTGAACATCTTTCCCTGTGTTTCTTTGCCTTCCATATATTGTCTTTGGCTAAGTGTCTGTTCAAATCTTTGGCCTATTTTTTATTGAACTGTTTTTGTTTTCTTATCATTGAGGGGTATGTGTGTGTGTACAATTTATCAGATATGCAATTTGTAAATATTTGCTCCTACTATGTTGTCTTTTCATTGTTTTTTGCAAAGCAAAAGTTTTAAATTTTGAAGAAGTCCAATTTGTTATTTTATGGATTATGTTTTAGGTATCATATCCAAAAAATATGTGACTGAACTAAAGCCAAAGTCTTTTTTTCCTTTATTTTCTAGATGTTGTATAGTCTCACATTTTATATATAAACCTAAAATTCATTTTGAGTTAAATTTTCTATATATTGTGCAGTCAGGATGCAAGTGGATTTTTTTCCATGTAACTAATTGTTTCACCACCATTTGTTGAAAAAAACTGTTTTCACTTAACCTAACTGCATATGCACATCTTTGTCAGAAATCAGTTTTCTGTGTACCCGTGGATCTATTTCCAGGCTCTCTATTTTGTTCCATTCATCTATTTGTCTACATTTTCATTAGCATCATACTCTCTTCTTTACTGTAGCTTACTTAGAAGTTTCTAAATCAAGTAGTAACAGTCCTTCTCTCTGCTCTTTTGTAAAGTTGTTTTAGTCTTTTGAGCCCCTTTGTATTTCCATATGAATTTTTAAATCAACTTGCCAATTTCTATGAAACAAAAGCTTGCTGGAATTACCTTAGTGTAAGGAGTAGGGATGTATAGATCTATAAATCAACTTGATGAGAAGAACATTGAGACTTGTGACCCATGAATGTGGTGTAGCTCTCCATTTCCTTAGATCTTTAATCTTTCTCAGTACTTTGTGGTTCCTAATGTACAGGGTTTTTTTAAAATCAGATTTAACACAAGTATTGTAAGCAGGGAATCAACACAATCTAATTTAATTTCTAAAAGAAGAATAAAGGACTGATAAAAGACAAAGGTAAGAACCAAGAGATCAATTGGGAGATGACTGAACAGCCTATGCAAGTCTGGATAGTGGCTTGAGACAAGATGGTGACCATGGAGATGGACACAAAATCTGGTATGAAATTTCATTAGGTTGAACCACATAGAATGGATCATTTTTTATAAGTCAAAGAAGCTATAATGTTGGCAACACAGTCAACCTAATATTTTAGAGGTAAGTCAGGACTCAGAACTTGCTAATTAATTAGAAGCAGAGAACTAATGAAAAGGATTAAGGATGGTTCTTAGGATCTTTGCTCAGGCAACTAAGTGAAGATGACGCCATTTCCCCAGACAGCAAGGACTAGGGCAGGAAGGAACACTGCAGCCCCATTCTCTCTGCCTTTCTCTTTTCTCCCCACTTCTCTCTTTTTCCTTCACCTTTAGCTTTTCAGGGGACGCAATTATCATGGGCTATATGTTTACTTTTAAACATGCATTTTTCCCACCTGGCTCCTTGTCTGACATTTTAATGACTTTGAGCTGGTTTAGCTTTTCATGGGCAGAGCATACAGAGAGCACATATTTTCTGTGCACAGTTTGAGGCTCGTGCATACTCCCTTAATGTTAATGCCATAGCAACATGCCCTTAACTTTTTATTTCTTTGAGCTCGACCCTCATCTGGAAAGGTTCTGGGCCACATTTTCAAGCAATTTGGTGCCGAT
This sequence comes from Heterocephalus glaber, assembly GCF_000247695.1. The sequence goes on from NW_004624757.1 coordinate 5,500,394, forward strand.
CATCATGAGGCTCCTGCGTTTATGGAAGGAAGGCTAGGAACACATGCTTGAGTTTATACTCAAATTACTATCCCAAATGACTCCATGGGGGGTTTCTTTTAGGGGTCACTGAGAGCCAGAGTGGAATGTTTTTCCTTCTTTGCTTTATCCCAGGCCTTGGGGCACGAGAACCATAAATACAGGTAATGTGTTTAATAGCCAGATTCTCTAGGCTCATTTTCCACCTCTCTCCCCACCCCCAGTGATACTCATGAAACCCCGCAGAGCTGGCCGGAGACTTGCCTTGTAGCCCTGTTTCTACAAAGGCTGAGATTTGGATGGCTGAGCAACACAACTGGGTGCACCTAGAGCACGTGACTCCTCCTGTCTTTGGCTCAGCCAGACCATGTGTGATTGGAGAGGTCCAAACTGAAAGCACTGCTCATATTAGTGAGCTCCCTATCACTGGAGATATTCATATAGTGTCCAAAAATCTGCTTGACAGGGGCACCTGTAACTGGAGATTTATGCATCTGACAGGGAATTGAACTATAATAGTCCTTATGTTACCCACAATTTTGTTTTCCAAGGTTTCAGTTACCTACAGTCAACCAAGGCCTAAAACTTATTAAATAGAAGGAGACTTTTAACATATAAACTTTGAATTGCATGCCTATTATGGTTTAGATCTAAAATGTCCCCTAAAAGTCCCACGTGTTTGGAAGGTGGTTGGATCATGAGAATGTTATACTCATCAATGGAGTTGTCCATTGATGAGTTCAGCGCTGAATGTGCTGTTAGATAGTGTGGTATAGTTTCAGGTGGCCACTGGGGATATGACCTGTGAGGTATGTTTACTTCCTGGCTCCTCCATTCTCTCTCTGCCTCCTGATTGCCACAGGATGAGCACCTTTCCTCCACCATGCTTTTCCACCAAGCCCTTTCTGCCTTGAAGCCAGCTGACCAAGGACTGAAACCATGAGAGATGGGTATTTTGTCCCCCAAATGGGAAAATAATAAAGGTATTGCTTTTCTGAGTAGCAAAATGAAATCTTGTACCAATCTGTTCCATCCTTCTGGGAACATGAGTCATCCCTTTGTTCAGGGTATCCTTGCTGGGTACACTATTTACCCATTAGTCACTAAGTAGACTGTCCAGTTATCAGATCTACTGTTGTGAATATCACAGTGTGTGTGTCCAAGTAAGCCTTAAACACAGCCCAACATTGCAACACAATGCCTGTGTCACACACCTCACTGCGTCTCATCACATAGGCACTGTGTCACCTCCCACCATCCCAAGAAGGTGAGCATAGTACAGTAAGAGAGTTTGAGAGAGAAGTCACATTCATATAACTTTCATTTAAGTATATTATTACAATTTTATCAGCAGTTGTTTTTGATCTCACACCATACCTAATTTATAAATTTAACTTTATTATAGGTATGTATGCACAGGAAAAGCATAGTCTATATGAAGTTCAGTACTTACTATCCATGGTTTCAGGCATCCACTGAGAGACTGGAATGTATCCCCTGCAGATAAAGAGGCAGTACTTTTAAATCATAAAGTTTCTTATAACACAAACTTTCTCTGGGACTGAGATAATCTTTCATTGTTTTAGCACACATTTATTAGGTACCTACCAAGGGGCTGAGAACTGGACTCAGGCACACAACAGTGGACAAGATAGATGTGAACTTGCCCTCAAGGATCTTCCAGTCTAGCCAGGGTGACCATAACAGATAATTAATTTACAAGGTAATGGCAATAGTTGTGGCTCTCAGGGCTTTTGCTGATATTTTACATGGGTTATCTCAAAGATACTTCCAGACCCTTATAAGGTCAAATGTCGCTTCCTGAATAATGAAATGCAGGTCCAAAAGGGTGCATAAGTTGCCCAAACTTATAGTAACACAGCTGTTTCTCACTGAAGCTGGAACAGGAGCCCAGCCTTTGGGTCTCTGGAGTCTCTACCCTTAGTGGTGCCTCTGTTTAAGATCCTTACAAGAACAAGTGAGTGCTTGGTCCTTAAGGCCTGTGTCTCTTTGTCCCTAACCTTGCTATTACCTGGAAAAAGGTCAGAGATGAAAGCCCACTCACCTCCCCTCCCCATGCCAGACATTTTGGTCCTCAGAGGCCTTCAAATGACAACTATTCTCTGTCCCCCAGAACATCAAAACAACAACAACAACAAAATTTATTTCTGCTTCAGCCTTTAAGCCTCCTAGATCAAAATAATAAATGAATCACAATAACACATTTTGCTTAAAACTTAAGGTTTAATCCTTGCCAGATATTCAGCTGCCATTTTGAAAAGAACAATGAGGAAGAAAAGACAAGAGAGTTGAGGGCTCTATTGTGTGCTTGGCCTGGGAGGGACAAAGGATTGGGCATCTCTAGCATGATGCACAAATAAAATCAAAGATAAGCTACCTATCCTTGATGAACTCAAAATCTAACTGCTGCTCTTGGCTTTAATGCCATCTTCTTAGAAACTTCTGCAACATGAGACCCAAGTGGAGGAAGAAGCAAAGGTGCAGGCTGAAACCCAAAAGAAGAAAGATGAGGCAGGAGTCCAAGCAAAATAGCTTGTACAGCCATAGAGGTCAAAGGAATAGAAGTAAGAAATGCTAAAGGCAAGGATCCTGGTACAAGTTATTGAATTGCATGCTATTGTCTAGAATGCGTCTCACTAGATTAGAACTTCATTGTCATCTGATCGCCAAGACCACATCAGAAAGACCCACCTTGAATATAACTAAAGCACTCCCCATCAGTCTTTTTCCCTGGACCTGTGGCATTCTGGAATGTAACACATGTACAATAAATCATCTCTTTTGCTGTGTTAAAAAAAATCTAATTGCAGGGTTGAAAAAAAAAGATGAGCAGGTGGCAGGATTGAGACATGAAAAACGACATAGACATTTTTCAATTCTGGGTCTCCCTGTATGTCTTTGGGCAAGTTCCTTTGCCTCTCCAAGTCTCCAATTTCATCCATAACAGAGTTTTCCAACAGAATTTCCAGGGATGATGGAAATGCCCTACATGTACAGAATCCAATACAGTTGGCTTAGCATTTGAGCTCATGAAATGTGGTTAGAGTGACTGAGGTCTAGATTTTTAATATTACATATTTTAATTACTTTAAATTAGGGACAGCTCTGAGCCCAGAGGAGACCTCTAGACTGGCACACCATGGCTCAAAGGCAGCAGGAGGCTTCCAGGTAGGCGTGCTGCAGCTCCCAGCATAGAGGAAGCTTCCAGGTAGGCGTCCCATGGCTCCGAGCCCAGAGGAGACCTCTAGATCAGCGCACCATGGCTCCTAGGCAGCAGGAGGCTTCTGGGCAGGTGTGCTGCGGCTCCCAGCTTAAAGGAAGCTTCCAGGTAGGTGTGCCAAGGCTCCGAGCCCAGAGGAGACCTCCAGATCAGTACACCATGGCTCCCAGGCAGCAGAAGGCTTCCAGGAAGGCATGTTGCAGCTCCCAGCATAGAGGAAGCTTCCGGATAGATGTGCCATGGCTCCGAGCCCAGAGGAGACTTCCAGAGTGGGGCAACATGGCTCCCAGGCAGCAAAAGGCTTCTGGGTAGGCGTGCTGTGACTCCCCGCATAGAGGAAGCTTCCGGGTAGGTGTGCCACGGCTCTGAGCCTAGAGGAGGTAGGCCGCATGGCTGCCAGGAACACAGACCCACCCTACACACACACCCCGCCACCCCCACCGCCACACATCAAAATGAGAAAACAGGTAAACAAGCCACAGAACCAGACTGCCAGATCACCTACAGCAACCCCAAAGGGAAACAAGATGGAACACTCTGATACTCAACCACCTGGACTTCCTGAACTAGCAACAAAAGAGGATCTGGAAAAAATGAAATCGGAAATAATTTCTCACATAACAGCAAAGATTGTGCCCATAGTGCAAGACATGATTAATAAATCTAGAGAGGATACAGATAAAAAAAATAGAGGAGCTGAGAAACATGATGGAATGTGAACATAGGAAACAAATTGAATCCATAAAACAGATGTAAACAGATTTCCAGGAGATTAAAAACGCCATCAAAAGTCTATGCAGCAGAATGAACAAATGTGAGGATAGAATTTCAGATATAGAAGATAAGATTGCAATTAATGACCAGGAAAAGAAAAAATTCTTTAAAATTTTAAGGAACCACGAGAAATCCAAATAGCAGCTGCTAGACAATGCAAAGGAAAATAACATAAGACTGATTGGAGTCAATGAAGAAAGAGGAGAGAGTGCAGACAAAATGAAAAAAAAACTTTACAGAAGTGATGGCAGAAAACTTCCCAAGGAGGGGAAAAGAATTTGACATACAGATAAACGAGGCATATAGGACTCCAACGAGCCTTGATCAAAAAAATCTACACATAGGCATATAATTGTTAAGATTCCAGAAACCCAACAGAAGAACAAAATTCTACAAGCAGTGAGAGAAAAGAAACAAGTCACATACAAAGGAAAGCCAATCAGAATCCCAGCAGACTTCTCAGTGCAAACCCCCAAGGCAAGAAGAGCTTGGAGTGATGTGTTTCAAGCCCTAAAGGAAAACAACCTCCAACCCAGATTTATGTATCCTGCAAAACTGTCTTTCAAAATTGATGGTGAAATGAGATACTTTCATAACAAAGAGCAACTTAGGAACTTCATGAATACCAAACCAGCTCTCCAAAAAATTTTAAACAAAATCCTCGGAAAAGACAAGGAGGATCACAACCCCTGGAAGCACAGCAGAGTGAATCCACCAGGCATAACAAGAAATTAAAAGCAAAGGGGGAGGATCAAACAAAAAGTCATGACAATGATATCTCAATACATGTCAGTTATAACCATTAATGTTAATGGTCTCAACTCACCAATCAAAAGAAATAGACTGACAGAATGGGTCAAGAAGCAAGATCCAACAATATGTTGCATACAAGAAACACACTTTATTCAAAAAGAAACTCATAGACTGAAAGTTAAAGGGTGGAAAACAATACTCCATGCGATGGGAACCCCCAAAAAAGCAGGAGTAGCTATCCTCTTTGCAGACCAAGTGAATTTCAAACCCACATTGATTAAGAGAAACAAAGAAGGGCACTATATACTTGTAAAGGGAACAATCCAAGAGGAAGGGATGACAATCATAAATATCTAGCAACAAACACTAGTGCACCCAACTATATAAAACAAATACTAATGGGCATGAAAAACCATATAAGCACTAATACAATAGTAATGGGGGACCTCAATACCCCATTGTCACAAATAGATAGATCAACTAGACAAAAAACAAGCAATGACATACTAGAACTCAATCAAACTATTGAAGATATGAACCTAACAAATGTTTATAGAGTAAACAAATGTTTCCACCCCACAAAATCAGAATACACATTCTTTTCAGCTGCACA
>NW_004624757.1:5509077-5542176 GCF_000247695.1 Heterocephalus glaber
TTTGTAAATAGGGAGGGATGGAGGGGTTGAAGGGAGGGTAAGGGAAGGGGGAAAAATAAGAACCAAGAGAGTATATAAAGGTGCATATCTCCAATGATGAATGTCATTATGTTGTACACCTAAAATGTACCAATAAAAGGATATACAATAAATAAATAATTAAAAAATTAAATTAGGTAGCCACGTGTCTTTCATGACTACCATGTTGGGGAGCACAAATACAGAAAGTTGGGGTTTGGCATTTTCATCCACAAAGTAGTTTTGAGAGAGCACCTCAGAAGGTGAATCTTGCCTCTGGATTTGCCTTTTAACAATGGAGTGTGGTGAAACACTTGGTCTCTGGAGACAGAGACACATCCCACCTTGTAGTGCATAGGTGAGAGGCCCTAGACACATCTCTTGGCCTCTCCGTGGCTCAGTTTCCATGCCTGTCAAATGGGGATAAATACAGCATCTAGTTCACAAGGTTGTTTAAAGAACTAAATTAGATCATAGACAGAGCTGTATAAATAGTTCCTAACACTTGGTAAACACTCAAAAACAGTAGCTGCTTGGTTAGAGGTATAATTGTTATTATTAATGAGACAGCATGAATCAGCCCCCTGGAATGACTGATTGTGCCCATTACAACACATTCTTCCTAAGAGAGGCATCAGGACCACTAAAGCCTCCTTCTTACCAGTGGCTGATATGCAATGATAACAGGTAGAAATCCAAAGTAAAGGAGACCCTCTCATGCAAAGAATGGGACCCACATTTTTACTAGTAGAGTAAGAGTCTCCTTCCCAGCGCCCAAGGAGACATAAAGAGACTTTAATCCTTGCTCAGCACCCCTGAGACCTTTGCCCAAGAGATTAAGATTGGTCTTGGGTTTCTAGTGTAAATGGTGTGACTCCACAAGATCATGATTAGGGTAAGACATTGAAATATTTAATCTAGAAGATTTTAAGTCTATTATCAAAATTCAAACGAACTTGATAAAGAACACAAGCTGTCTCATTTTTTTTCTTCCCTTCCAATGCAGATGAGAAGAAAAACAAATCTTTCAAACTATAGGATTCCATTCTTGGATTGCTCTGGTTGCTATGAGATTTCTGTGTATGAATAATTCCCTGAAGAGTGTCACTGATGTCTCCAACTCAATGTGTGACTATGGACAAATGTCCTCTTCTCTGGCCTTTCTAGTATTCCTGTGGATACAAATGGGATAGAGTCAGGCCAGAGAGAGGTTCTTTAAATGTCTTATCAGCTCTGAGAGTCTAAGGTTCAAAGATACTTGTTGTTTCCAATTTGACAATTGACAGGGTGATAAAGGAATCATTGTTAAACATTTCCACTCTCCAGACGAATAATACAGAGATAAAGAATCAAAACCTCAAACACCTCCAGTGGACAGGCAAATGACAGCAATAGTGGACTGGGCTTCTTAGACATTATAAGGAACAGGAGTACCCATGCCTCATCTAGAAGCAGCTCTTGTTGCATATTTCCAGGTGCTGTCACCTCATAGGAAGGTGCCCTTTGTTGACAGATCTTCACTTTTCCAAGGGACATGAGAAATCTAGATTTTTAAATAAAGCATTCCAATTTTAAATTTTGGCTCAAAAATACAAAACAAAAACTGTGAACCAAGCAAAGAATGTATATAGAATGCATCATCTTCACTCCCACCAACACTAGTGGTAGGTTATGGAGCAGAAAAGGCCAGAGTCCAGGACAGATCTTGGAAGCTCATTTTTAGAAGAAATCCAGATATTAAAACAATTTTTTAACCCGACTCTTTCCCCTAAAAATCAATACACTTGACCTTTGGCCAAAAACAGTGAAGTCTAATCTGGACTGAAAACCCAAAGCAAACAAGATTCCTACTGATTTCCGAAACTCAGCTCCCCTGGGTCAAGAGTTAACATTCAGAACCCATAGTGTTCCCTGGGTCAACCTTCCTGGTAACTAAACCCAAAGTGTCCTGGTTATCTTGGGCAGTAAAGATTCAGAAATTTCCTACTGCTGAATCATAGGATCCCTTTCCCAGAATTGTTAGGAAACCAACATCCAAGGTGATGTTCAACTCCATCTAACCCATCCTGGAAAATGTGAGAGTTGGGTCCATTCCATTCCCTCTCATAGCAGCTAAATATTTACAGACCTATGACTTATAAATATGCTGACTTCTTGTTTTGTTGACTGCATCATCCACCCCTCTAAAATAGAGACTCAGTGAGTGTAGGCCTCGTGCCTATCTTGACCAAAGCTCTTTCCCCAGTTCCTATAACAGAGCCTGGAACAGTTGGGTCCCAAATATAAATTTACTAAATAATGAATTAATGAATAATATGTTACATTCCAGAGTCTCCAGAAACAGGAAGTGTATCACTTTCTAAAGCAGTCAGTTATTTCTTTGGACACTTTTGCCTAATGAAAAGATCTTCTAAAACAGCTCTAATCCTAATGATTCATTTGCATTAGCCCAGGTTGTATCTCTTAGGGTAACATAAGCTAAACTGACAAGCTCTTTCAAAATGCTCCAATTCACAGGTATCATGTCTCTTTGAATCTTTTTTTTTTTATCCATTTGAGACATCTTCATTTCTTCATGTTCATCTCCTAAAAGGAGATAGTAAGGACTGGGGGTAGGAGAGAAGTGGGAAGAGAGACGAGTCAGTAACTCAAAGTCCCACGTACAGTGCATCGCTGACAATTTCACTGGCACTTGTACTTTCAATACGTATTTCAAAGCCAGATGGTCGCTTTTTCAAAATGTGCCTTTCTCAGTCACGTTTGGATACACACATTGAAAACTAAGCCTGTATCCTTGGTCCCAGACACATTTCCATGTGAATGCAACAGGACTCGTTGGTTATAAACTGAATGTCTCAGGCCCTGCCAACCTTGAGATTGTAGAACACTATGGATTATACCAACCAGTGAGAGAGAGAGAGAGAGAGAGAGAGAGAGAGAGAGAGCCAAAAGGTTCAGAGCCCATGAGCAATCAACCCAGCAATGGTAGTACTATCCTTGAATGACTAATACTCCTTTGATGTCCTGAAGATAATTAATCTTTATGAGGAATGGAGTTGTGCTTCTCTCGGTTCTGAAGAATCCTACTTAACCAACTAACCTTTTAGTTATCTGAGAGTCGAGATGGAGTGTAGATCAGAAGACTCTTTCCAATACCCTCCTGATGCCTGATTACCAAGCTATGCACCTAGGTGGAATCTACATGCCATGCACCAACACTTCATTAGTAAGGTCCAGCACCCTGAGTGGGCAATGTTCAAAGCACAGGAAGTCATGAGAGAAGAAGGAGTAGATATGTAATGGTATAAGATCTGCTAAGTTTCTACAAGATATAGAATGAAAACAATGGCATGTACAGGTGGAAACTATGCATGCTTGGCTAGTAGGTAAGTTTATTTTCTCCTAAAGTTATTTATTGAATAAGAAGGAGCTGTATTATATTTAAATCAGTGTATCTCATGTTGTAAAAGGTCCTCTCCAATACTTTATTTTTAACAAACATTGCTATTTCAGGAAAAGAAGTTATCCTGAAATAACTTCCACCAGCTGGTTGAGTTGAGATGCTAAGAGGTCAAATGACATAATCAATTAAGAAAGCAGCCAAAGACATTTAAAATGGATTTAGCCATTCCCCCAGAGGGGTATGAATTTACAAGAACAAGTTTTGAATGTTGTAGTACACAAGCCTTTAAATGATTGGTTCAGAAAGCATTATAGTAAGTTGTTAGGGCTGAGAATCATGAATAGTACTTGTGCATTAAGATAAAATTTCCAATGACAGGAGCTGGGGATTTAGCTCACTGCACCTCACAAGTGCAAGGTCCTGAGTTCAATCCCTGGTACCAAAAATAAAAATAAAAATAAAAAATAAAAGTTTCCAATGACAGCACCATTTGCAGATTTTAAAAAGTTTCACATATAGACGGAGAGAAGTATTTTTTTAACCAGTAAAACAGGCAAATTCAATAAGACAACATCACTGCTATAAACATATATGCACCTAACAACACTTATGAAGCAATAACTGACAGAATTGAAAGAAAAACAGACAACTCAACAATAGTTGAGACCTTAAAGACATCACTTTATTTAATGGATAAAACAGACAAAAAAAGAACAAAGAAATAGAAGACTTAGAGAGTATATAAATTATTAGACTCAATAGACCCCTACAGAACTCTATAATCAAAACAACAGAATACACATTCTTCTCAAATATACATAAGCACTCTCCAAGATGCAACATAATATATTAGGTTATATGTCAAGTCTCATCACATTCATGATTAAAATTATAAAAAATTTGTTTTCTTACCACTATAAAATAACATTAGAAATAATTAAAAATAAATTTGAAAAAGTCAAAAATATATGGAAAAGAAAGCACTAAACAATGGGCCAGAAAACAAATCACAAAGAATATTTGAAAATACTTTGAGATGAATTGAAAAATATATAAAACATACAAAAATTTGTAGGATATATCTAAAATAGTGCTTACAGGAAAATTTATCATTGTGTGGCTATACTTCCAAAATTGCTATATAGATTCAATGCAATCCCAACTGAAATCCCAGCAGCATACTTCATGGACCTTGAGAAAACAATCCAAAAATTCATTTGGAACAAGAAGAGACCCAGAATAGCAAAAGCAATTCTAGGAAACAGAGACATGGCAGGGGGTATTACAACCCCCAACTTGAAACTATACTACAAAGCTACTGTGATAAAACCAGCATGGTACTGGCAAAGAAACAGACCTGAAGACCAGTGGAACAGATTAGAAGATGCAGAAACAACTTCAGACACACTCAGCCACCTCATCTTTGATGAAGGAGTCAAACACCCTCACTACAGGAAAAGAAAGATAGTCTCTTTAATAAATGGTGCTGGAAAAATTGGGTTTCAACTTGCCAAAGACTAAAACTAGACCTATATCTCTCACCATGCACTAATCTAAAATTGAAATGGATGAATGATCTAAATATAAAAACAGAAACACTGAACCAGCTGAAACAGAGGTTAGGTAGAACTCTTTGAGACATTGAGGTAGGAAAAGACTTTATGAACAAAACCTCAGTTGCCCATGAACTACCACAAGCAATCAACAAGTGGGATCTCTTTTTACTAAAAAGCTTCTTTACAGCAAGAGAAACCACCAGCAGTGTGAAGAGACAACCCACAATGTGGGAAAAAATCTTCATCTGTTTTTCCTCAGGCAGAGGTCTTCTATCTCGAATCTATAAAGAACTTTAAAAAAAAATCAGACCTCCCAGATTTAAAGGCCCAATCCAAAAATGGGCATCTGAAATGAACAGACATTTCTCACACAAAGAAGTAGACATGGCAAATAAACATATGAAAAAATGTTCAACATCACTGGTCATTCGAGAGATGCAAATGAAAACAACAACGCTGAGATTCCACCTCACTCCAGAAAGAATGGCTGCCATCATGAAATCAATCAACAACAAATGTTGACGGGGCTGTGGGGAAAGAGGAACCCTGCTCCACTGCTGGTGGGAGTGTAGACTGGTGCAACCACTGTCGAAATCAGTATGGAGACACCTCAAAGAACTAGGACTGGAAGTCCCGTTTGACCCAGCTATTCCCCTGCTGGGTATCTTCCTCAAAGTGTTAAAAGAATCATACCACAGTGATATATGTGCACCCATGTTCATAGCAGCACAGTTTGTGATAGCTAAAACTTGGAAACAGCCCAAATGTCCATCAACTGGAGACTGGATAAAGAAAATGTGGGTTTTTATAAAATGCAGTACTATTCAGACATCAAAAATGAGAAATTAGAGACATTTATTGCTAAAGGATGCACATTGAGGCAATACTCTTGAGTGAAATAAACAGGACACACATGTGTAAATACCGAATAGTTTCTCTAGTGTGAGAAACTGAAAGTGTAATTAAGGACTAAAAGGTATAATAGATAATGTGAAATAGAAAGAAAAGGGGCAAAGGGGAGGGGGAAGTGGGAGGGGTAGGGGAAAGGAAAGAGGGGAATGGAATTAATTTGAGAAAATGAAAAAATGGAAACAAAGTCTTTGTAAATAGGGAGGGATGGAGGGGTTGAAGGGAGGGCAGGGGAAGGGGGAAAGAATAAGAACCAAGAGAGTATATAAAGGTGCATATCTCCAATGATGAATGTCATTATATTGTACACCTAAAATGTACCAATAAAAGGATATACAAAAAAAAGGAAATGTATCATTGTAAATGCCTTTTAAACAGAAATATCTCAAGTTAGTAACCTAAATTTCTACACTGAGAAACTAGGAGGAAAAAAGAGCAAATGAAACAAAGCAAGCAGAAGGAAAGGAATAATAAAGATCAGAGTGGAAATCAATGAAATACAGAATGGATGGGCAATAGAGAAAAATCAATGAAATCAAAGGTTGGTTCTTTGAAAAACTTCAACAAAACTGATAAACCTTTACCTCAAATCACCAAGAAAAGAGAAAAAAACCCTCAAACTTCTAAAACTAGGAATGAAAAAGTGGAATTGCCTTGTAGGAAAAGCACAGTATTCATAATTTTTTGTAGCCACTGACAAACTGATTCTAAAATTTATATGGAAAGGTAAAAGAAATCCACAAACTAAATAATTTTGAAAAGGAAGAACAGAGTTGGGGATCAATGCTACCATGCTCCAAGACTTGGCACAGATGTCAGATTTCTTGGATAGTCATCTTTAATCACCTCCAGTCAGTTTGCAACACCTCTCCCTTATATTTCCATAGAATCCTGTGCAGTCCTTTAGCAGGACAAGCATTGCAGTACATAGTGTGACCTCCTTTTGAAGATACAGATGGCTTCTCTCCTTGTACTGCTAGGATCCCACCCAAAACAGAAAGATGGTTAATAGATAATATTTTGGAAGGATGGATGGATGGATGGATAAATGATGACTTTAGAATCCTTTACTTGTGCACAAATGGATGAGGCAGTATGGTTTCTTAGACGGTTACAGAAGGAACACTAAACCGTGAAACTCTGGTGAAGTCACTCACTCACTATTTCTTATCCTTGGTGCCATCTGGAATGTTGCTGAGTTTTAATAGATGATATCTAAATGTCATCCAGGTATGGGTTCTACCATTCTAGGACTAAGTGTGTTCTTCCAGTCATGCACAGTACATTTAACACTGACAGAATTGGCCTTTTATTTTAAAAGTTAAATTTAGTGAAACTATTCATTCAATCTTTCAAAGTGATCAAGCCAGCAGTGTACCTAAACACAATACTCTTTCCCTCTCCAAATCTTTACACAACTTAAACTCAGTCCCTTTGGGCCCTTTTTGTAGAAAATTTACATGACATTCAATCAGTATTCACAACAGATTTTGGTGTAGATAATTTGTTATCCACAGTGTCACCCTGTAAACTGGCCCTAAATTCCTTTTTATAGTAATATAGTAATAACTGATGGGAAAGGACAACGTAGATAGGAATTTATGGGGTCCCTTGGGTTTGACAGATAGTCATATGGGTTAAAAAGCAAAAGACCAAAGAAGGTCTCTTCCAGTCTTTAAAATCATGGATCTTCTTATAAAACCTAGAATTTTTTTCAATGCACCACAGCAAAGAAAATAATTACTTTTCTTTTCTCTCCATTTCTAAGACATTCTAATTCAAAACTGGATTATTTCTTGGAGATTTTCTTAACACAGAAAATAGCTAGATCTATTTCTGAATTTTAACTCTTTTTTTTCTGGGGGGGGGGACCAGGAATCGAACTCAGGTCCTTACATTTGCGAGGCAGGCGGTGGAACCACTGAGTTAAATCCCCAGCCTCTTAACTCTTTTATTTTTGACCAAGACACCCACTTAACTTCTCATTCTGATGCCAACCATAATAAGTTTTGACCAGGACTTAATTTTCAACATCCTTGGCTGGACAACATGGTGGTTTAAATTTGGACACAGACTCTTGAAATGACTTACTTATCCCATTATTTTAACAATGTTAGTCAATTTTGCATTAGAACATTTTCCAAGGTTGCTGAGAATTACAAAAGCCACTGTTCTGTCATCATAAAAACTATGATACTCATTAAGAAAAACAGAGAGTTGGCCATTTCTCTATTGGTTTCCTGGAACTCATTGTGTCTTTTAAAAAATAGAATGTGTACAATACTTTCAATTATTTAAAAGTATATTTGCAATAGACCATTGACATTCAGGAGGGATACACCTAATAAATGATTTTTTGCTATACATCTTTTTAAAATCAGTGCCTCTTAGTTATATGGATTAATGGGTTTCATTTTAGCAGATTCATAGATCCACAGAACACACTTCAATCATTTTCACTCTCCAGTTGCTCCACTGCCCAGCCCTTCCCCTTAGTTTACCATTTTTAGGGGATTAAATGCATATAATACATTTTTATCATATTCATCTTCCCTATTTTATTGTTTTCATTCTAGTAATGTCATAGGTTAAATCATCTATATCTCCAATCTACTATACAAAGTACAATTTCACAGCAATTATACAAAGGAATTCTTCTGATTATTATAAAAATTCTTAAAAATCACTTAAAATTAAAATTTTAATGCAAAATATGATTACAGTTTACCATTTTCCTAATTTGAAGTTTCATAGAGAAACACAAAACTACACTATATTAAAAAGAAAAAAGATTTCTGCCTCTGCCTTTTGAGACAACTCCCCAAAAGGCTATTACAAATCAGTGGAGATGCTTTCCATACAAGCATACACCCATTAAAGGATGCCTTTATATTTGGTTGGTATGCTGAGACATATTTTCAGAATTTTAACTACAGCACACACCCCATGTGAGAGGATCTGACAATTCACTGATGAGAACAAGGTGAGCTCCCCAGAATGTTCACACACCAATTCTCTCACTGAAAAACTGAGTGCCTGTGTGCAAATTAAAGAGAGGAATTTGACTGTCTTGCTTCCTGTGAAGTAAAAGGTCAAGGAATTTATTAGTACCACAAAGTTTTGATCGCCCAGAACCATGGCAAGGAATAGTGGCCTAGAACTTCAAGTGGAGCTGCCACTGCCTTCCCAGCACTATGAGGGATCTCCCTGACCAGTGTTATTCCATTACCCAATTCTGGATCAGTCTTTCTCTGGAAGAAAGTAGCTTGAGGATCCTAGGAATTGATCCAAAAAATCTTTTTGGTTTTGGGGAGTCAACCAGGAGTGACATCTGGATGTATCTTAGTATGTGATAGGACTGGTCAAGCAGTGAGATGAGTGAACAAAAAAGAAGAAAGGAAGGGAAGGAAGAGAAGAAAGAAAAAAAGAAAGAAAAGAAAGAGAGACAAGGGAAAAAAAGGAAAGAAAAGAATACATCAAGGCTGGTCTCAGCCGATATGGTGGGGCATCAGGGTATAGGAGGAGGGATGGAGCGAAGGGCCATGGTAAATTCCTCAGCAGTCACTTTAGCAACTCCAACAAAGGCCCCTGCCACGCTCCCAGGTAGGAAAAGAAAATGATGAAGACATCCTTCATGTTTATGCCTCTGCTTCCAATAAGAGGATCAATAATCTCTGACTGTCAGGACTCAAGTAACGAGACTGCCAAACCCAGGACAGAAAATGCCATCCTGGCAAGTAGGCAGATTTTATACAAAAAAAAAATTCAATGAGAGACAGATAGATAGATAGACAGATGGAAGGGAGGGGGAGGGAGGGAGGGAGGGAGGGAAATGCTATGAAGTGTCCAGCTTTCATGGCTTTCTCTTGCTTTCTGTCTCACCATATGATCCCTTCCACTTTCTGCCATGAGTTGAAACAGCATGAAGCTTTCACCACCACCGTGGTCTTAGATTTCCCAGCCTTCAGAACCATGAGCCAAAATAAACATCTCTGCTTTATAAGTTACCCAATCTTGGGGATTTTATTATAACAACAGAAAATAGACTATAGGGGCTACTATGTACTTGACTTTTTCGAAAAACAGCCCTAAATCTTAAAACTCTCTTTCTAATATCTTGCCTGAGATAGCACCCAGAAGCCAAGGATGGACCTCAGCAAAAACTGAGAAGTTGGGCTCGAGTCATCCCTGCTTCTTTATTTGGTTGCCATGATCCAGACCCAGACAATTCTGCTTCTTAACCATCCTTACACCTCATACTTCCTCCCAGCGAATGACAAACCCAGTCCTAGGGTGCTAGAAATGACCTGCAGACCCTGAAAACATCATCCTCCATTGCTACCTGGGAATGTGCATATTTCTAGAACTAGAAACCTTAAACCAAATCAGTGGCCTGTGGTTGAATCAGGTGGGATCCTGTGGATCAGATGGGGAGGTCCTCCTAGGAGGCAGGAACTCTGCCTCCCACAACAGGACATGATCATCTTCTGGGTCCAGATGTCCAGCACTCCATGTTCTTGTTGGTATCTCTGGGCAAAATTATTCTATAAACAAAAAAGGTAATGCCAGTGATTAGAATCAAAAGAGCCCTAAGAACCAGTGAATGCAGAATTTTACTTTGGCAATTCTGCCAAACCATAGGGGCAGAGCTTAAGAGCTCACAAGAGCTCACAGGAACTGTAGATAGCATAGCACACCTGCACCCTCCCTGCAGCCTCCTCCTGTCCTTCTCATCGATGGTTGGGAAAAGAAACTTCTGTAGGATCTTGTGTCTTCAATTCTTCTCAGACACTAGCCCATCTCCCTTTTAAGAAACCACAGGTGGACCTACTGCTCATAATCATTGGTGGGCAATGGCATTTAGCTAGAATTTCTTTCCTATATATAGTTTTTATGAATGCATATTAATTATACAGAATGTTGGGTTTTAATGTGAAATTTTCTATGTGCATATGTAACTGGAATTTAATAACAGATTTTTTGTTTGTGCTATACTTATTTTCTCTATTACCTTCTGTATGCTCAGCTTTCTCATCACTTGCACAAAATATCTGACACCACAATTTAAAAGAGGAAAGGTTTATTTTAGCTCATGGTTTCTGTGGGTTCAGTCCATGGTTGGCTGGTTCCAGAGCACAAATGACATGGTGGAAGGGTCTGGCAGAGGAAAGCTGCTCAAACCATGGCAGCCAGGAAGAAAAAAGAAGGGAGGAGTTGGGGACAAGAATACATCCTTCTGGGTCACCCCCCAGAGACCTACTTCTTCCCACTAGGCCATACCTCCTAATAGAACATTCAGCTAAGAACTCATCAGTGGATTAATCCACTGATGAGTAAGGAACCCCTGTGATCCAATCATCTTGGAAAAGACTCACCTCTGTACACATGAGATGGCAGGAGGGAGCATTTTATATCTAAACTGTAACACCATCTATTTATGCCACCTAGATAGTCCATATGTGAGAGTGAATAAAGTTTCCTTTCTCAAAAATGTATGGAATACATTTAGAGAGTCAATTAAGAAGAAAAATATTAAGTAAGAGCCTAAGAAATTCATAGATATGACAAAAATAATAAAAAATGATTTAGACAGGTTATTTAAATCTAGAAAACCCTCACCAACCCAACCCAAGTCCTACCACAGAACACTGAGGAAAGTCCAAGATCACTTGCTTGCCAGCAGCAGAATGCATCTAGAACATGCAGTCAACTCTAAGACAGAACAGCCAAAGGAGGATGGTGTTGGGCTCCTTTTGAGCAGGATAAAGTCTCAGTAAGGTAAAGGAAAAAGTCCTGGAGTGTCTAAAATCTGGCCAACAGTGAGCCTGTGCTGGGAGTATGTCTGCAGGATTCATACACCTTCAGGAGGCAACACTGAGGATAGGAAAATAGCTAAACTCTGTATTTCAGGGCCTCTTCCTTTTGCAGAGATCTTTCCATGACTCAAATAGAAGCATCTCAGGTCTGGCCTCCTCGATTCAGTTGTCTGGGGAGTAACATGAGTATATGGGAATTGGAACTAAGCCAATAGGGCATGTAATTGTGTACCAACAGAGATCATCACTGGAAGAACAGACTCTTAACCCAACTGCACTGGCCTGGTCTTCAACAGTGACTCCATTTGGGAGAGAAACACAACAGCAGTGGTATTCTCATGGATTCATCATGTTTTTCTTTGCTTGGTGTTTGGACTTAGAAAGGCCTTGTTTCAAAATTTCAGAATGTTTTAAAAAGGGGTGGGGAAATAACTCATTGCAAAGGCCCTGTGTTCAACATCCAATACTGCAAAAACAAAAACAAAATTCTACTCACCCAATTAGAAGTATGTTGGGATCGATGGCATACACTGTAGAAATAAATTTAGTAAATCACAAGGGAACCTAGGGAGAATGGCAAATAGTTCAAATGCAAAAAAAAAAAAAAAAGAGAGAGAGAAAGTAAACCAGTAGAGTGTGCATCAGATGACTGTAGTGTGCATCCCATTAATAACCATTAGTATGTTGCTCTGACGTGGGTGGGGGAGATGGGGCACAGTGTGGCTCTGGTGTGTGAGAGCAGAGTTGTGGGTATACACAGAAGCATTGTACCATACAAGAATTTACTTTGCTCAAAGGCAGGCAATCAAGCTTGGTAGATGTAGGAAAGGAGGAAGAGAGATGGAGAAACAGAAAAATATGAGGTCAGGATGTGACTTAACATTAGGCTGAAGAAGTGGTGTAAGTTGAGATTTGTGCATCTGCTGGCCCCTCAGTGAGCCTCAGTCTCTGTGCCTCTTGTAGTGTGAACATCTTGCTCCAAGGCTTCCACATTTTGGACACACGGCGCCTAAAACACATCATCTAATACAGCTATGGTTTGCTCCTGAAGGTTTATGTATTGGGAGCTTGGTATCTGGTGTGGTGGTGTAAGGTAGTGGAGATTTTAAGAGGCAGGCCATAATGGATGTAGTCAGGATTATAGAGGGATTCACATTTCCATTCTCTCTCCCAGGACTTCCTGGCACCTCCTCTGAATCTGTCTTGCTTCCTTTCATGCCATGTGATCTCCTCTGCACACATTCCACTATTTTATATGCCATCTGCCTTGCAGCCATAGCCAGCACCATATAAGTGCTGACACCATGCTCTTGGACCTCCAGAACAGTGAGCTAAATAAACTTCCTTCCTTTACAAAGTGCCCAACCTTGAGTATTATGTTATAGCAACACAAAACAGACTTAACACTCGATTGACAGAGCATGCTCTTCTCCAACACTGAAGGAAACACTAACAGGATTGGCTTCATTACGAAAATGGTAAAGAGTTTTGGTCTGAAACCATCTGTAATTTTTTAAACATTTTACAGTCAGAATGAGTGGCTGTTATTACTTACCTAACTCAGTGTAGCAGCTACATTTGGTAGGCACTCATGTCCCTTAACCATTCAACTCTGCAAGCTGAAGGCTGCTTGAAAGGAAAAGTATGGGGAGGGGGCACTTCTGGCCTTGAGAGTGGAGAGTAGGTCATTAACACCCTAGAAGCAGCCCTTGGCAGGAACAGACAGGAAGTTGGTAGGTAAATACACATTGGGGCCTTAGGCATGTGAAGCTACAGCCTGAACCCAACTCTTGTATTTTTAGCATCTATTGTGTTCATCTCACAGCTCAAGAAAAAAATACTTAGTGGACTTAGGGGATCAAACTTCAACATCATCTACAAAGCCATCTTCTCATTTATACCATACAGTCCATAAGCTTTCCAAGGACCTCAGAGAATATGAGAAAGATTTGCAACCTATGATGAAAAGCACTGGCTGTACAATATCCAAAGAAAACTGCAAAATCATAAGTAATATATGTTTGATTAAATGTCTAGAAAATGTAGTATGAGGCTAACACACCAAGCAAAGCTCTAACAAATTCTTGCATTGTTACATACAAATTATAATTACTGCAGGATGTGGGCATTTTAATGTGCGCTCCCTAATGAGCAGTAGGGCAGAGGAGAAAAGCACACAGATATGCTAGGAATGTCCTACAACGGTTCTGACGGTTGTTGCTGGAATCCTTGTGTTCAAGACTAAACTTGAACTCTCCACAGCAGAGGAGAGCGTGTCTTTCTGTCTCACCCTGTCTCCTCCAGAATTATAGATCACCATCTGCAGACAGAAATCTTTTCTGGGGAGAAGATGTCACCAACGTTTTGAATTCAATATTTGCTCTGGCTTTGTTCTACCTTCACAGGAATCCATACTCCTCCGCCAGGGTTCTGTGGAAGTCACAATCTTCCGGGCTGGATTCTGACACTTCAGGCCCCCTCCCCCACATTAGCTTGATATCCAAATGTGACTAGGCAGCTGCTGGTGAGGCTCACGGTGATCAATGACAGCTCCAATCAAAGCCACCCAGATAGGCAGCGCACTCACGGCTCCTTGATATAAAAGGTGTTTTATTTCTCATCCCTTTATTTTTGTCACTGAACGAATGCTTCCCATGTGTGGATTAATTAAAGTGTAAACATTAAATATTGATTGATGCATTATCAGCATGGAGCAGTGGCCTCCCGTCTGATTGATTCCTGCAGTGATTTATTGTCATATTTGGGGAGTCATTTCACTTGATAACCAAGAGGGATCGCCTGCCTCCCCCTCCCCCGACACCGACTCCCTGCCCGTCTCCTTTTCCTCAGTCCCTCCTCTTATTCTGAGGTGACATCTGAGTTTCAATAACTAAAACATCTTCATCTTACTGTTGAGAGGAAGTGTGTGGCCTGACATTTGTTTTGGGTGTGTATATGTCTGTGTGTGTCTCCCAGGCAATTATCAAATCAATTAACAGTATAACACAGAAACTAACAAATCTGCCCTCTTCCATGGGTTTCTGATTCCCAGGGCTGCCCCTACAGAGCTCTGTGAAATGTGATTATGGGCAAATAGCAGGGGCAGGAAGTACAAAATAAGACAAAGAGGAAAAAAAAGAAACTATAGTACTAGTCTTATTTCTTGGAGGGCTGCTTTTCACGGAATAACTAGGAAGTGAAAGGAAATAAAATAACAATCCCTACTTACAAGTGAATATAAGTCTCTAAAGATAGGAATCATCATACCACATTTTATCAGGTTGACCCACATGAAATGGCTGTTTTTATAGGTCAAAAATGACCAAACACTGACAATTTCATAGTGCTCAACCTTATATATTTAAGCTCCCCTCTGAAACAGGAAATGATGGTCTTTGTTTATTCTGTTTCCAAATGAGAAAATGGCACAAAAGGAACAATTCACATTGTAGTTACCTTTTAGTAGGATGTGTTGGCAAACACCGAGCATTAATCTAAATGCAATACATAATTTCCTTACGGAAAACTGATCACACCCTGTGAGGTAGCCACTGTCCTTCTATTCATTTTGTAGATCAAAAAACATGAACAAACAAAACAAAGCTTCAAGTAGCAAAATAAGTCAGCAGACAGACAACTCATGGGACACACCAGTCTAAAGATTCCAACATCCTTACAGTGTGTCTTGCTCCAGGCATCCATTCTTCAAAAGGAGACTCCCAGATGTCCCACAGCTCTGACACTTGGGCAATGGTGTGCATGGTCACAGACCCTCCGGATGGGTTGAAGACTTGGCTTTAAAATCTTCTACCTGTTTCGTTGTTCCTTCTCGGCAGAAATAGGATGCAGATACTGTCCTGACCAGTGTAGAGCAAACATCAAAGGGAAGTATTTGACCTTCCTCTCTAAGCTGCTATTCTGAACAAGAGCCTGAAAGAGTCAGGTAGGCCTGAAAAGAGGGTTCTGGGAGCCCTCTTTGCTCCAGCCAGGGAGTCCAGGAGGGCTTTCCCAGTGTCTTTTGTCACCAGCATCCTGTCAGGATGATGTCCTCAGGGAGGAGAAAGTGTGGTCTCCTGATTAGCCATTGGATTAATTATCAAGTAGATCTAGAACAGGAAGTCAGCACATTGTCCCCCTTCTACTTTCTCCAACCCCAGAAATTCTACCTGGTTGGTCAGGGTCTCCCCGACTGTAGGACCCTGCTTACTACATGCAGTTCTCCAGGTCCCCATCAATGCCACTACCATATTGTATGGATTACACCACCCAGAAAGATGATTCTTCATATATTCATGGACTGGAAGGACCCTCTGCCCGCTCCAGAACCTGTCAGTTCTCCCATGACCCACCCTCTCCCCCTTTTCTTATTAATACATTCCAAGGATGACCTAGACAGAATAAAACATGAATAGCTATTATAGAATGGCTGTGTCCTTTTGAAAGCTTGGTACTCTGCATGATGGCGGTATATAATTATAACTAGTAATTAGTGAAAAAAATATTTATCAGTGATCACAGTCAGAAAATATCCTGATATAAACACACCCCACTATCATGACCTATGCACAAGTTCAGATGAAAATTCCTTCATTTCTTTACTTATATGTATATGTGGATATTGCTGATGGTGGTGGTAGTGGAGGCATTGTTCACTTTCCAGCCTCAGAGTTGAATGTTTGGTTTATTTATTTCTAATGCTATGTTTTAAATTAACCCACTAAAGCTATAAATTGTTCTCTAAATACTACTTTAGCCACATCACATAGCTTCTGGTGGGTGGTACCATTAATTTGTTAAAGGCTACTGATTTCAGTTTTGCTCTAACTCAAGAGTTAACTTGGAAAGATGTTTTTAAACTTCTGAGAAAGAACATTGGTAGCATATTTTCTAGAAATAGTATCTTCATAAATTCTAGGATTAGCTTAACTTCTAGAAATTGTCCTTTTCAAATCAAATCAATTTCATCACCCTTGAAATTCAAAGATCCCGAAAGACTCAATTCACATAATCCCAACCACATAGAGCTGATGTCACTGGCAGATTATACAAGTTCATCATTCTGTTCAAAGCTGCCGAGCAGAGCAAATACACATTTTTTAAGGCCTTTCTACTATGCATGGAGTATTTGTTCTTGCCATGTTCAGTCCTGGCTCTTGATAAAGTTCATTTTCCTAACAATATTTATTGACTGTTTAGCATGTGCTAAGGACTATTCTAGGCAGTGGAAGTACAGCAAAAAATAAATTAATAATAATAATAATAATAATAATAGAAGCTGAAACTCCTTTCTCCTGAGTATTTGCTTAGACAGCTTACTTTCAGATAAATGAGGTCAAATACAGAACAGAGGACCCAGGAATAGAAGAGGGGCCTGGGGTGCAGAGAAAATGCTATGCAGAAGTAGGGGAAAGAGCAAGTCCTCCTCAGGGAGCACTAGAACCACACCTACTAGGGGCCTGGCAATCCCTGCAAGCCTGTTTCACCAGCTCCGTAGAGTACCAATGTTAATGATAGAGTTCTCCAGAGACTCCTTAAGCCCTTTCTCAAGAGCTGATCTTCTAACAACCAGACACCTGCTGGGCACCTACCATGCTTCTCAAAGTTGGGTTTGCAGAAGGGTAAAGTCTTCTGACTCCAAGATCATTCCAAGACCCCAAATTTTTGTTGTTGTTTTCTCAGCAGGACAAGTCTTTGGAGAAGAATCTGTGGAATCTCAGTTGGACTATATATGTGAGTTGTTTTTTGTCTTTTTTTTTTTTTACTGTTGGATATTGAACCCAGGGCCTCATGCATGCTAGACAAACATTCTACCACTGAGCCACCAGGCCTATACATACAAGTCTTGTTCTTTCAACTTTGTTACCACTACCATCCTCATCATTATTTTCAGCATCTCATCAGGAAATGATTATCTTCATTGCTACTGTTTTATAAGCAGCCAGGGACTGTGCTAAACATGATAGATCCATTCCACCCTTTGCCCAAGATGACCATTAAGAAGCTGGTCACAGTGGCACATATCTATAATCCTTGAACTTGGGAGGCTGAGGCAAGAGGATCACTGAGAATTCAAGGCCAGCCTGGGCTACAATAGTGAGTTCAAGTCCAGCTGATCTACATGGCGAGACACTGTCACAAAAACAAATAAATAAATAAAAAAGATGCTGATTCAGACTCGGGACTAGATCTCCTGGGTTTAGATACTAGCTCTGCTTCTTACCAGCTAGGTGAGGTGATGATTGACTGAGTCTCCTGCCCAGTACTGCACAAGAAGTCAATGCCATCCAGGCTGAACCCAGACCTACTACTCCACAATAGTCATGTCTTTCTGCCTCCCAGAGGCTGGCATGTCTTCTAAACAGAGCCCTTGACAAAAAAATTCTAACATCTTCAGAGGAGCACAGGCATCTGCAACTCTACAGACCCATGGATAATATCAAATGAATTTGAAAGTCAAAGTAGGACTAGTAACACATCTGGTAACAGTAGCAAAGAGGAAGAAATAGGCCATATGAGTACTCTGTATATCTCAGGTGAGCCGGGGAGAAATCAAAGATGGCAGCTCTAAGCCATAAGCAGCCAACATGCAGCAGCTGGGAAGCAGTATCCTGGCCCTTGGCCCAGCAAAGGGGTTCTGGACCAGGGCACAACATTAACCCACATACATAGCCAAAGTGTACATGACTGAGGTACTCTCTAAGCAGCAGATCAGTACCTTGTCACTGAGCCTGGAGGTGCTGGCTTAGAGTGATAATAAAAAGGAGGCCCCTTTGGGGTCTATCTTTAAAGTCTCTGCATTCAGTGCACCCTCTTGCATGCACACCACTGCTGGTGCACCAATACACACAGCAGAGAAGCCCAGGAGCCCTTTGTAGAGGGGATCAGGAGGTGTCTTATGTGCTTCACACTGCTCAGGACTCTGCCTGATCCACCATCGACAGAAACACCTCTAAGAGCCACCCACAGGGTTAATCTGAGGACTCGTCCTCAAAGGTTTTCCCCATCCTCAACCTCTATCTCACCTTCAATGAGAGAACAGAATCTCTTTCCCCAGAGAGAATACTTCATGGCACATTCAGTCTGACTGCTTCACTCTTACTTACAAAAGCCATTTTTTAAAAAATCAAATATCTTTATTTCTGGCCTTGGAAGAAAGGAGAATTGAGAGAGCAGCATTCTGATCTCAGTATTCAGTGAGTTCTAAAATTGTGTCCAAATGGCTCAAGGATGATCTCGATGGGAAGACATGGGAACTTGAAAGGTGTATTCTCAGACATCACCCTAGGACAAATGGTCCCTGCATCTCGGGAGGGAAGACTGTGACATTCGATGGTGTCACTTCCCCTGTGGACACATTTCAGACTAACTCACTGCAAGTGAGACTGTGGCTGCATTTATTAAAAAGAGGATTCCTTGGAGGCAAGATGGCTAAGGCTGCTTCTGCATGGTGTACAGGGCCCCTGTTTAACATCAACATGAATTTAGAGGCAGAGGGATGCAAGAAAGTCACTTCTGTGTGGCTCCAAACCCCACAGTTGTGACAGCACAAATCAGGAAAGGGATACAGAAACTCTGTCTGAAGGGTGAATTTAGCTTTATGGAAACAACTTTTATAAAGAGATATGTGAAGGCTCTGTTGGTGACAAACTCCTGGGCTATTTTTTCAAATTGTTATTTAAAAAGAAAAGTATCTCTTATTTTATTTATAAAAAAGACTTCATCATATGAGCTCCATAATTCTACCACTTAGATTTGAAGCCTTAAAAGCTTATCTAGGGCTTCAAAAATGAGGGTTTGGGAAAGAACAGCACACTATTTCTTCTTCTAAAAAATGCCTTTTACATTTTTTAATCAACAAGTACAAGTCACCTCCTAATGTTGGTATGTTATTTCCTAAAATTGCATACAATGGGTTTAAAGAAGTTTGAAAAAAGAGTTTTGAAGTTTGCTAAATGCCCACCATCTCCATAACTGCTCAAATCGGGCTATTTTTTATAATTCCTTTAAATTAAATATCTTTGATAATAAATGCAAATTAGGGAACAATAAATTATAACTTCTAGCCTGACCAGTGACTAATTATATATATTATAATTAACTCCAGTTTCCTCCACAAGGTATTTATCTTAATAATCGCCCCATACCATTAGCATATCTTGAAGGGATTTTGTAAAACAGGGTTTACCATTTGAAGAACCTTGTGAATTTCCTCCCTTGGGCTATAAAAGGGTGCTGAATCAAAAGAGATGAAATTACTTTAAAAAGAAGTTTGGGGTAAATATAAGTTCAGAAACTCAGATTATAGTCATAAAACCCTGATTTAAAAATATTTATCCTAAATATACCCTCTGCCCATCACTAAGAGCCTTTAGGTTCTAAAAATCCACAATTTCCACAAATCTTTTCAAGATAGCTTTAACCCTCCAGAATCCAGTGAGTACATGAATGGAAATGTGGGGTTACGGTGTGAACTGGAACTTGATGGGAACTGGAACATGGTCACTTTTCAGGAAATCCCTGACCCTGATCTATGAAAAGTAACGGGAAGAATCAACTGTTGGTGGTAGCGGCCAGAATGAAAAGGCTGCTGAGTTCATTCCCATAAGACCTGTTCTTACGTATGTTTTAGAAATGCAATTACTTCTCTGACCCACAGAAGGATGAGCTCTAGGAATTATAAATAAGGCAGAGAGAGCCCATGTCAACTTCTTCAGGCCCAGTTATCTGCTGACCTTTTGTAAGAGACAAAGTTTTCCAATTATAGTTGCTGCAGAACTCAGGAATGCTCTCGAAGAACTCATAAAAATGACCCGGAGGTGTCCCTCCTTCGCCTACATTACCCAGGTTTCTTTGAGACCACTGGAGCCTCCTCTTGGGGTCTCTCCTGAGACTCAGGAGTCTTTGGAATGAGCTGTTAAGCCTTTTGATACAGCTGGCAATCCCAGCTCTAGCCACTCTTCTCGCATTTTCCAACTGTCCCTGGGTAATCGTCCAAGGTACTTCGACAAGTTGCAAAAGCCAAAGGCACCATGAAGGTCAAACTGCAATAGAGCATGCCCTGATTTTATCCCAGAGATTGATGCGCAAATCACCTTGATTTCGATTTGGCCCTGGGGATATAAAATGCACTTGCAATCACCGATACCATGTAAGATCAGGCTCAAGTGTGGGACACTGTATTTTACACCCTCAGTGGAGTTTTCCCTAATGCAACCATAAATCAGCCCACAAACAGGGCATTTGGTCCATGTTAACAGAGACAACAGTGAAAAATCAAGGGTGCATAAGGTCGGAGACATTTTTAGAACTTGGGAAGAGTTTTAAATCTTCAGTTTGTATCAGGGCCACCCAGAGGCAAACTTCAGGGGACAGAGCACAGCAGGGGCTTTAAAGAAAGTCACAGAGGAACCAGGGTTACCCAGCAAGAAGTGCATGGGCATGGCCATGTGTGTGCAGAAATTCTATTCTGAGTATTTCAGATGCAAAACCTTGAGGTTAGAGAAAAAGAACACAGAAAGAAAAGTCATTCACATATACATATTCAAATGTGGAAAAGAGAGCAAAGTATAGCAAGAAGAGAGGGGGCAAATAAGCAATCCAATCAGAAAGCCATAGTTTATAAAATAATTTCTAGCAGTAACAGCTATATTGCTCCTACTATGTCTTTCCTGCCTGCCCCTACCAAATGCTTATATCAAACGAATATATTTTAAGAAAACTGTACTTTTTAAACTCACAAGGCCAGCCACCATTGTTCTTATAACCATGTAATAAGGAATACAACGTAGAAGATCTTACTGGTCTTGGAATGTCTAACTCAATACCAGAAAAGGAAGAGTCAGTGGTCATCTTCCCCTGGGCTGGGGACTTAAGCTCAGCTCCATATCCTCCTTAGGAAAGTCACTCTGCTTTCTCCAGCCTCCTTTCCCCTCAACAACACCCACCTCATCCACCTGTGATTGTCCAGTCCATCAGGTGTGTGGCCTCCCTCTGGTGGGGCTGGAAAGAGAAGGCCAGGACCTGTACACCCGTGGGAGCTCCCAAGGAAGAGAGTGGGAAACCTAGGTTGCAAATAAAATCAGAGAGAGAATAACCTGGTACATTCTCTCCAATTTGATATTCTTTTAGAGCTTCAAGATTTCTCCCTTAATCTAAAGCAAGTAAGAATAGATCTAATGAAAATGATTCATCTCTTGGTAGTTACACAGATTTCTCCCCAAGTACAACAAAAAACAACAGGCTGACTGTGCAAAAAATAAATAAATAAACTTTGTCCACTTACAGCCAACTAACATTTCTTTCAATTTGAAGGCAAACTACTTCAAAGCAAAGGTGCAATTATGCCTTTTGGAAAATCTCACATTTGTATTTCTGGACATCATTTAAGAATGAGCACAACTATTCTGCTTGGTAGCACATGCCTGTAATCCTGGATCAGCCTCCTGAGTAGGCTGATCCAGGAGGATCACAAGTCAGAAGTGCCAGCCTGGGCAATTTAGGTTCTGTCTCACTAACCTATACAAAACTAACATAAAATACAATAATAAAATAAAATAAAACGGTTAGGGATATAGCCCAGCAGCAAAGCACTTGCTTGGCACAAGGGCCTGGGTTAGATCCCCGTTACAGGAAGGAAGGAAGAAAGGAAGGAAGGGAGGGAGGGAGGGAGGGAGGGAAGAGGAAAGGAAGAAGAGAGGGAGGAGAAAAGAAAGAGAGAAGGAAAGAAAGAAAGGAAGAAAGAGAGGACAGAGGGAGGTAGGGAGAGAGGCAAGGAGGGAGGAGAGAAAGGAAAGGAAAAGAAGAGAAGAGAAAAGAAAAAAGTGGCAGAATTGGATCTTAAGTCAAAGCAGAGAGATCTGACATCACTCTTGGAAATTACTCCTAGGGCCATGCTGGCTAAGCTGAAAGCCTGTGTCTCAACACACTTACATTCTAAGATTTGCTCTTTCTTTCACTTACAGTGCAAAAATACACACCATTTCCTTTTTTTAACCATCTTTTCTCTGTTGGTATCTTATCAAGGTAAGAAAATAAGTTACTAAATAAAACTTTAGCATTATGTTTAGAAAGGGGAAGAAAACAGTGACGCACATTCTTAAGGACTGACAGCAAGTTTATGTTTCTGATATCTGGCTTCATTGTATCCAGATTAAACCTGCCAACAGTTTTACATAATTTTAAAAAAACACACAAAACACAAAGATAAGAATAAAAGGAAGCTCCTTGCTGCACTGTGCCCAAGGTCAGGATGTCAATTTAAAATAACACAAAAAAGGGAAACAAAGTAGAAATCTCCATTCTCTTTCCAAAAGACAAGGCCACATTCTGGTTGGGTTCCCAATCTCTTAGATGCCCACGCCACTCTCCCAGCGCCCAGAAAGGCTTCAGGGTGTCTGGGCACCTGTGCGCATGCTGAGCTATGCCTAAAAAGCAAGAAGCTTCTCACCAAGCAGTCCCTGTTGACCCAGCTCAGTGGGTGTCCAAAATGGAATCTTCTGGTTCCAGGCAAAAGGCATTTCTGAGTAGTGGCTGCTGGAGAGAAGAAGCAGACAGCATGTGGAGGAGCAGCCATAGGTTGCAAAGGTCCAGGTGGCCCAGGATCAGGCTCTGTGCTGAGTCTCTTACCTTCGGCCTCCGGGGAAACTGGGCAGTTAAGAGCTGTGACTGGGCAATATACCTTTTTTTTTTTGCCATGCACAGCAGATGCCATTCTTTTTTTTCTTTTACTTATTTACAATTTTACATATCTACTTATCAACGTATCTTCCATCTTTACAGTTACAAAATTATTTCAAAATGTGAGACAGTGGCAACACTGGATTCCCTTCAACACACACTTTGCAGCATTGATTTGTTTTCTCCTTTTAAAGGCAATTATTTACCCCAAACTAAACCATGCTGAAGGCCTCAGAGGAAAATCATAGAGAAAAAGAATATTTAAACAGAATTTTTACATAAGCCTTAAATGAATCTGTTTCAGTAACTCAAATAAATAGTATTTTATTATTTTCTAAGCTTCCTGTGCCACAAAAAAGAAAATAAAACAAACCAAACAACCCTCACTGACTGTACCTTAAAACGCTCTGACGTCTGTAAGCAGCAATATACCTCTTTGGAGGCTGCAGGAGATAGGCGGGAGGCAGGGAACGTGCATAAGTCAGCTGCCCTGGAGACCCACAAGGTGCAGTGGGCCATCCTCTGAGCCCTTCGTCTTGTCCTGACCAGCTTTTCCCCAGGGGATATCAGGGAGGCTGTGTAGGGAGGCTGTGTAAGGAAGCTGGTGCGATCCAGGCTGATCTCTGCTACTGTGAGCCTTGGGACAGCCTGGGAGTTAACCTGTTGGGCCTCAGATTCCCTACTGGGGAGTGATGACCTTGTTGGCCACAGTGATGTGCTGATGGCCTGCCTGGGCATCCACTAGGCTCAACCACCTGCAAGCTTTATGGGGGCAGGGGTGTGAGGACGTCTCCCTCCAACAGCTCCACCAACAGAGAGGGTGGAAACAGCTCCGGTCGGTACTGCTGAGGGCTGAGACAAGGCTTGCAAACACATTTAGCACGGGATCTGGCACATAAGGATGCCAAATACAAAACAAGTTTACTTGAATGTTTGCTCCTTATCAAAACTATTCTTCAAGGTTGGGGATGTGGCTCAGTGGTGAGTGCTTTCCCCAGCATCTGTGAGGCCCCAGGTTCAATCCTCAGAAAAACAAAAAACCTTCCAAGGGACTCCCCATATTTGAGAGTTACAAAAGCATCTCTCCAGTGTGAGACTTTCTGATAAATAAATCCAAGAGATACATCAGTGTCCACAAGAAAGTGATGCTAGCCCGTGTGCTTGGAAAGGGCACCAAGTAGGGGAGAAGGTGGGCCCAGAAACCCCGTACATATTTAGTAATCCCTCTGGAGGTGAGACCTCAAACGGCAAGCACTGGGGTCCGAGAAAAAGTAACTTTACGAGATGGTTTTAAGAAGTGATAAGGTAATATGAGGGACAAGAGAGTATATGGGAAATCTCGGCACCTGACCCTCAATTTTGCTGTAAAACTAAACTGCTCTTAAAGGAAGACAAAAAGGAGTCTTGGGAGAAAAAAAGCAGTAAGTGCTTCTGGTAGAGCTCATGAATAGTCCATCTGGGGGAGCATCCTGCTGGGATTCAAAGAGCTCTGAGGCAAAAACTGTGATAGGGCTGTGCCTGGGAGGTGGCCCAGGGCAATGAGGACCCTGGGCTGTCAGGGTAGCATTTCTAACCTAACACATCACAATCTGTATTATGAGAATGTCTGAACATCATCAAACCAATGGGCTGGATATTGTAAGTGGACATTAGGCAAGTTCATCTCTGCATCAAAGAGCTAATGCAGCACCTTTTTTTAATATTATATTTGGGCTTTTCTATTCTTGTTCCTCTAGTAGTGACTCAAAGGACTGATGTGGGCGAGCCTTTGGAGAATTGCAACAGCGGGTGGATGTCAGTGCTGTATGAAGCAGGTGAGTGGCCCCCACTGTCCCTCCCGGGGCCTAGCCCACCCTGTGAGGAGAGGAGGCCAGCACACAGAGCGCTCTCTGTCCGCATTCCCTTTCTTGGCTGAGCGCTTTTCTCTGTGACAATTTATGTGTGTGGGTATGTGCGCATGTGCACATGCGCACGCATCATGCTCTCGCTGTCCCCAGCTCTGGCATCTTCCCACCCCCTCTACCATTTCTCTGTCCCCAGGATTCCCCACCCCCCACAGACACCATTCTTGATAATTATAGTTTATTGATTCTCCCAGTGTTTGCTGCCCCTGGCGTCGTGTTCTTCATCTTAGCTGGGCACCTTCCCGTCCATCACCGTCTGGGTTTCTCAGAAGAGCAAAGTGCTTCCTGTGCTCACCCACAGAGCAACACTGCCCTAGAGCTGGTGGCCAAACTCCCTCATCCCACCCTCCACCCACACTGAGCCCCTGAGGTTGAATCTACAGAGAAGTTGAAATAATCATAGCAGCAAACATGTATTGACACTTACCACAAGCCAGACGCTGGCTCCATGTCCTCGCAAGTCCCTGTTACCCATCACCACAAATGAGGCTCACCTGAAGTCTCACAGCTTCTAAGTGCTGCAGCTGGGATCTGGTCCCAAGCTTGTACACACAGATCCCTAATTCTCATGCCCCAAAAAACAAGTTCACTGATGCAAGTGAAGCAGACGATGGTGTGGGGTGAAGAGGAAATGACTCAAGATGCCAATTTAAAAACAAAATGTGTATCTTGAGATTAGTTTGATTAGCAGATTACCCACCCACTGCCATCCAGACAGAGGGTCCTGGCCAGCTTGAGCCAGTGCCCCAGCTGTTGAGACAACCTGACTCTCAAGCTGTTTACTTCTCAGCCATAAACAGGAAGGCCATAAAAGGGGCCCCTTTTGGTCTTCCAGGCAGGGGCTTCTCCCTCCTCCTCCTCCTCTCTTCCTTTTCCTCCTCCTCCAGGGCACATCCTCAGGCAGAGAGGATGCCTCCTTGAGAATATTGCTACCTCCCAAGTGTCTTTGTCCCTTGGCTGAAAATTCTAACCAGTCATGTCACTTTGAGTTAGAGAACAAGGGACTTGTGCCAGCCCAGACAGCCCAGGGACACAAGTTACAGTGACTGACAGATGTGCAATTACCTACATAATCCCCACTGATAGTCTAAGTTTTTACTAATGGATGTACAGAAAGAACACATTTTCTGAAAAACCAAAACTTAGATTTAACAAGAAAATCCTGGAGGGAAAGGGACTAAGATATGGAGGAATGAGGACAGAACATGGGAAGGAAAGACCAGACGTTGCATCTCAAAGAATGATCTCTGTCACATTCTTTGCAAAAGATTCTACTCCCCAAAATATTGGGGGGAGGAGCAGGAGTCACAGCTAGGCAGCAACACCCTCTTGGAGATGCCAGTGCACACACCTTCTTAGAAGATTCTGATAAATCCTGTAGCAAAACACCTTGTTTCATTGCATAACCAATTCTCTAAATGTCTTTAGGCAGAACATTCTATTTCCACAAATGGCCAATTTACTTTATGACATTTCAAGTCTCTATGGATGTTTTGGGAACCTCTGGGTTACTACTACATGAGGTCAGATGTTTGGGAAACTCACTGGACTCATTTTACCATGACTTTCCCTGTAAGAGTCTCAGTGTTAGAGCCAATGGCTATAACTTTCTTCACTGTTTGCTGACCTGCTCCCCAAGAAGCAGCTGAGCTCCACCAGGAAGAGATGAGGTGGATGGAGATGCCTTGGCTCCAGGAGGGATTTGTCCAGGAATGGTCTTCTTTGGACCCAGGGAGATCTCCAGATTCCAGGAAGCCTAGTTTTGTGACAGCCCTGTCTCTCTTTGGCTCAGTGACATTCAGTCTCATCCTCCTCAATCCCACAAGTGCAGGGTGACAGCAAAACTTCCAGAT
The DNA here is from genome assembly GCF_000247695.1 of Heterocephalus glaber. Next base: position 5,536,213 of record NW_004624757.1, read on the forward strand.
ATGCATCCTATGTAATTATTTCCTCAAGGAGTGCGTGTGTGTGTGTGTGTAAGGAAGATCGCCTCACATAAAAATTTTGAATGATCCTAACAAAGTTTTTTGTTTAGCTGAGTCCTAAAAAAATGTATGTGACTTCCCTGGTCCGTGGGCCTCACCCCAGCCTGGGAATGTCCCCAATACCTTTCATCTCTCACTGCAAGAAACTTCTCTGGGGTCAAACATCTCACTGCAGCCTTACAACCCCCAAAATCTTCTCAGGCCCTGGGCCAGCTCCCTTTTCTGCCTGCACTTTGTCACTTAGCACATACCTGCTACTAGCTGGAATTTTTGTTCTTTAAATGAGAAGTCAGAAGTCATAAGGTCTCAGACTGGTGAACAAAATCTGGTTCATTGATGTCTTAACCTCACAGTGTTTTTAAAAAATCTTGTCTGTGTATACTAATTAAGAAATTTCATTGAAAACTCTGAATTTATGGCCTGTGTTTAAAAAAGAAGATCCAGCAACAACAGGAGCACCTTCCTCTTTCACAACCATCATCTGGTGTACCAGTTACCAGATAGGACAAATAGCTTCAGTTTGCTAAAGTCTCCATTCCCTAATGCCATTGGGAAACTAAGACACCAAGCCACTTATCCTGACTCTACCATTGCTACCTCTGTGATCTTGGGCAAGTTTCTCTACCATTAATTACCTGTGTGATCTTGGGCAAGTTAATAAACATCTCTGTGTCTTGATTTTCTCATCAGGAAAAATGGAACAACAACAGTATTCTACCTATATCCACTAGGTTAAACTAGGTTTGCTGTATAAAAAAATAAATTTCTAAATTCTTAGTGAGTTACCATGATGAAAGTTTATTTCTCAAACTCCATGTCTCATGCTGGTGAACATTGGGCAGGGGGAGTATAGGGATGCTTTGGTTGTCATAATGACTCAGAGTCTCAGGACAAAGAAGGCTCCCAACTTCCATACTCAGTTCAGAAACCATGAAAGTCAGAGTTGGAAGGAAACTAGAGGATCACACACTGTCTCTTAAAATTTCCACTAGAAAGGGACACATAATTTTTTTCATTCACAGCCCATTGGCTAAAGCAAGTCACATGTTCTTCCTAACTTCACAAGGGGCAAAAGCATTCATCTACAACCAAGAGGTCCACTGTGATGCTTCAGAGCCCTTCTCTCCCAATAGTCACCTTGGCTAAGAGACTCCTGGAGAAGTGATTGGACCATGGAGGTCCTATACTCAGCAATGAATTCATCCACTGATGTTCAGAGCTGAGATTTAATATTGCTAGGAGGTGGGGCCCAGTTGGAGAAGGTGGGTCACTGGGGCCTGCCTTTGGAGGATATATCTCTCACTGGTGCTCTTCTTTTGTACTCTGCTTCCTGGCCACCATGACATGAGCAACTTTACACTACCATGACCACTGCCATAGTGTTTTCACTTTGGAGCTGACCGTGAACTGAAACCTTAAAAAACATGACCCAAATGAACCTCTCCTCCCGTAAGTGTGGGTGTCAGGTATTTTGTCCCAGCCACGAAAAGTCAACTAAACAGGCCCCTCCCAAGGTTCTGGACCTAATGTTATATCTATTACTTGGTATTTCTTCTTCTTATTATTATTATTATTATTATTATTATTACTATTATTAAGCTTATACTAGCACATGTTTGCAGTGCATAGTGATTCCATTTATCATGGGGAGTTGATACATGTAAATAACATATTTTAAATCTTTCTGTGTCCCCTTCCACTCCCCTACATTTACCTTCCTACTTGATGCTTCTTTACTTCAAGAAACAGGACACCCCCCCCCCTCAGTTGGAAAGTTGAATCCATCCCTGGCCAGATACACTTGTGAAGAACTCTAATGACTTCCCTATGACTAAACCAGCTTCTGTAAGAACCAAATTAACCCTTGGCACTTTCAAGCCAGAGCCCTACACTGGGCCTAGAACCTACAGGTGTGGACTCTATTATAGACCATAGTAAAGATGTACACAGCTCTAACTTTTGACTCTGGACAAATACACTCACACTAGATTTGTTCGCTGAGGAAATCAGTCTTATCATCATAAGTCATCATTAACCAACATGGAGAATTGCCACTAGGAAGCTAAGCATACTTCAAAGTGTGTGTGTGTGTGTGTGTGTGTGTGTGTGTGTGTGTGTGTGTGTGTCGGGTATCTGTGACTTTGAGGAAGTCCTGTCCTTTTCTGGATCCCAGTCACCACTTCTGTCCACGGGTGAGGGAAGGGACTAGATGACTTCTCCATGATGCCAAATTTAGAAGTCCTTGAGGGGTTCAGGCACAGGTAGGAATACTAGTTGTGCAATGAAAGCCAGAGCAGATTAATTATGCAGGCAACCCCACCCTCTGCAAAAGGCCCATCTGGGAGGTCAGCCTGCAGGCATTGTTCCTTGGGATATTATAGGCCTGTGTCTTTGCCCTCCTCATCCAAATAAAGCTTCCCAGCAGTCTACTTCCGGGCCTCCCCTCCTGCTGTCACTGGCTCACAGCTGTGGGTTCTTTTCCTCACAAGCTTTTCTGGTCAGACACAGAGATGAAAGAAAAGGTCTCTCTGATGAAGCAGTCAAACCCTTTGCTTGTTGTGTCCCTCTCAGAATTTTTTTTTTTGCCAACTCCCAATTATACTCTCACCACATGCTTAGATTTTTTTCCCATTTGAATGCAAAATAGATCAAATCTAAATCACAGCAAGAAAAAGCACCATCCAAGGGGCTGATATTCACCAGCTGATTATCTTGGACAAGTCCCATAATCTCTGAGTCTAGATGTTCACCTGTAATAATGGAGATACCTGTCATGCCCATCTCTAGGGGTTGCTGGTAAGATGGACGTGTTCTGCTACATTTAAAAGACCTTATAAATGTGCCCCCCAAATAATTCTGTTTTTATTTCTTCTAGTCAGAATGTAATTTCCTATTGCTATGAAATAAATTGCCATGAATCTAGTAGCTTAAAACAATCCTCATTTATTATCTCATACCTCTGTAGGCCAAAAGTCCGGGTAGGCTCACCTAAGTTCTCGGTGTCACAAGATCAAAATTAAGGTGTCTGCCATCTGGGCTGTTATCTGGGGGTTCTGCTCCCAAGTTCATTCAAGTTGTGGACAGAATCTAGTTCCTTGTGGCAGGTCTGATGTGCTATTTCTTTCAGTCAGTTGTGGGGGTGGTGAAGTAGTTCTCTTCTCTAGCTGCCCACTTTCCTTCTCATGGGGTTCTCTCCAAAGTCAAAGCCAGAAAGAGAGAACCAAATCTTCACCTGATTGAGTCAGTCCTACCCAGATAATCTCCATCTATGTAGGTCAGTTTACTTAAGATTTTAATTATAACTGAAAAAGCCCCTTCCAGAAGTACCTACACAAGTGCTATATTAAATAACTAGAAGAGGAGATCCTTAGAGGAGGATGGGGGCATTTGTAGAATTCTGCCTATTGCATAGTAATTGGTAAACTGTGTCCACAAAAGTAAGGTGATGGATGTTCAGTGAAGAAAGTAGTTTGTAGCTAAGTGGTTTGGGGATTCCCTGAGCAACACAGAGTTTTGCTGGCTAGCTTTCTAGTTCAAGATATGTTGGAGCCACTGCTACGCCATTGTGTCCAGTGACTTTTCAAGACATGCAACATCCCCAACATTTATTAAGTGATATCACTTTTAACTGCCAGAATACTGGTTATGCTTTATAACCCACCTTGAGATAAAGTTATTGATTTTTAAAGGAATTATAGTTATTCATACAGGCAAAATGATTGTATTAGTCAACTTTCTGTCACTGTGACACAGCACCTGAGGAAAACAATTTAAAGAAAGGAAGATTTATTTTGGATCGTGGTTTCAGGGGTTCAGCTGGTTCCAAAGCTGTGGGCCTGAAGTGAAAGGTAGAAGGATATTGTCTTAGTTACTTTTCTCATTGCTGAAGCAAAAATAGCCAACACCCAAAGTTAAAGGAAGAAAGGTTTATTTCAGCTCACAATTGGTAGTGGTTTCAGTCCAAAATCAGCTGGCTCCAAGGTAGGGTGGCATGGCAAAGGGGCATTACAGAGGAGAAACAGTCCATGGCCAGCAGAAGGCAGCAAAGCCAGGCAGCAGCAAGTGAAGATAGCAGCCCTCTTTCTGTCCCTTACATTCTGTCCAAGCTACACAACCTTTTGGTGGATAGCACTCACACCCAGAGTGGGCCTTCCCATTATCTACATTCAGAACTCTGTCAAATCAACCAGTGGACTAGTTTAGTAATTACACACCCTTGATCCCAGCATCCCACACTCTAGATCCAGCCACCTTTGAAAAGCCCTACCTGTGACTACATGTGGCTTTGAGGGGACATCTAGACACAAGCCATAACAGGTAAGGTAGAGCAGAGTTGCTTCTCTCATGACAGGAGACAGAAAGAGAAAGGAAGAGCCAGAGAAGAAGAGGCTGGGGACCAGATATACCCTTGAAAGGTAGACCACCCACTTCCTCTAACAGGCCCTTATCTCCTAACAGTCCATCCCGCTATGAATTGCTCATGATCCAGTCACTGCTCTAGGCCCTCATCTGAATATTGCTCCACTAAGGATCAAGCCTTCTATCTACAAATCTTTGGAGGATACTTCATATTTAAACTACAACAATGATATGTGGGAAATTCCCTATATCTTTTTAGGTCAGTTTTTAGAGAATTGTGGCTTAATTTTTCCTGCTAACTCATTATCTTCAGGTACCTTCCAGGGCACAAGTGGGGTGGCCAGTTATGAGGAGGAGCTAATTTCCTGTGGTCATCCAAGGGACCCTCTGCTGTGCTTCCTCCAAGGGCCAGGACCACAACAGCCCCACCTTACCTGTGAGGAATACATTCTGAGACCCCCTAATGGATACCTGAAATCATGAATAGTACTAACTCTCTATAGTCTGTTTATCCCTAGATACCTAAAATAAAATTTAATGCATTATCTAGGCACTACAATAACTATCTTAATCACATTCCTCACTGCTAGGACATAATACTAAACACCCACAACTTGAAGGAGGGGAGGTTTATTTTGGCTCATGTTTTGTAGAGGTTTCAGTCCATGGGCAGAAGTGGCATGGTGGAAGAGCCTGAGTGAGGAAAGCTGCTCATGTCATGGAGACAGGGAAGCAGAGCCAAGGGAGGAGCGGAGAAGGGAGATATGACCTTCCGGGTCACTCCTACAGTAACCCTCTTCTGACTAGGCCCCACCTCCTTAGAGCAAGTTCACCATAAACACCTATAATCCAATCACCTTCCAGAGGTCTTACCTATGATCAAATAATGCTTTAGGGGAACATCTAGATATAAACAATAATAATAAAATACAACAACTATAACAATATACTGTAATAAAAGTTAAGTATTCCTTTCTCTTCTCTCTCTCTTAAAATATCTTGTTGCTCTATATCCCTCTTCTTCGTATGATGACTGAAATGGCACAGTGCTTACAAGATGACATGAAGTGGAGGTCCTGAGTTGCACGGAACACTCCGACTCGCCCAGCTGCAGACAGGCAGGTCTACCCACGCCCTACCGAGGTCCCAAGTCGCTCAGAAGACACCGAATCACCCCGCTGCAGACAGGCAGCCACCTGGTTCCACACTACAAAGATATAGAGGACACCAGACCACCAGACCAAGGTACGGAGTCCCACTGCTCCCCACCCAGAGGTAGGGGCTTCTGATGCGCTGTCCCACTGCTCCTGGTCCAGAGGAAGGGGCTTCCCGGCCACCATCCCTCCCACTGCTCCCAGACCACAGGAAAGGGCTTTTGGGTCACCATCCCTACCGCTGCTCCCGGCCCCTGTCCCACCTCACCCAGCTCAGAGGAGGTAATCCGTACAGGTGCTAACAGCCCCCCGCCCCAGTCAAAATGAGAAAACATGTAAATAAGTCTCAAAACCAGACTTCCAGATCACCTACAGCAACCCCAAAGGGAAATGA